>APFE030170317.1:64050-96683 GCA_000404065.3 Pinus taeda | reverse complement strand
GTAGTCTCGGTTTTGAGATCCAGTGGGAAATCTCTGTGTATATGTGTTTTATGGGTTATGCTCTCGCATTTTTGTTTTCTTGTGATTTAGAATTCGTATGCAGGTAATTTCTATACGGGGTTAAAACCTACACGTGGATGCATCTCCTGATGTGCATATCTACCCCTCTATGGAACAGGTAGCCCCCAATCCAAGAAAATCGAGTACTTTGCTGGACAATCTGGTTTCATTCATTGGGGGTCAGATGTTTTGGTAATTTTCCTACTACTAAGTAATTCACAACATCAGCATATCAGGGTTTTTTAACAGTGACAACAAACAAATGTTCATCGAGGAATTGATCTTCAACTATCTACGTCCACTGGTTTTGGCATTCACAAGAGAAAGTCAGTTACAAGATTTTCTTTTCTAGGTCGATCCTTGATTGTGATATCGAATTCCTGCAATAAAATCAGCCATCTAGTTATTCTACCATTTGTGATTGGTTTATTTGCTAAGTATTTTATGGCAGAGTGATTTGTATACAAGATAACATGATATCTAGTAATGTAATGCCTGAACTTATTGATAGCATGTATTACAACTAAAAATTCCTTTTTAGTAACAATATAATTCAATTTAGCAGGAGATAAATTCTTTCTAATATAATAAATTGCATATGGTTTTTTATCTTCTTTCTTCCCAAGGACTTCTCCAATAGCTGTATCTGAAGCATCTGATGAAATTTGAAATGGTGGGTCCCAATTTGGACCTCTAAGGATTGGGGCTATTGACACAAGCATTTTTAGATCCTGGAAAGCACAGTTGCTTTTTTTTGTCCAAAGAAAGTCAACATTACTTGTCAGTGCATATATGGGTGCAACAATATGCGAAAAATGTTCTATAAATCTTCTATAAGAACCAAAAAATCCAAGAAAACTGTGTACCTTTGTTTGAGTGGTAGGAGTGGGAATTAGCAAAATTATTTGAATTTTGGTTGGGTCTACCTGTATGCCAACTATTGAGATATAATGGCCTAGAATAAGTCCTCCAATCATCATCATATAACATTTTTCGTGGCTCAAACAAAGCCTGGTGGCAATGCAACGCTACAACATTTTTCCTAGTGTATCTAATGCTGGGTCAGAATCATCTCCGTATGGTGTAAAATCATCCATGCATACTTTGAGCCCTTCATTTATTAAATCTGAAAAGATACTGAGGATAGCCCTTTGAAATGTGGTAGGGGCATTGCATAAGCCAAAAGGTAGAATTATGTAGGCAAATGTTCCCCAAGTACAAGTAAAAGTGGTTTTGTCTTGGTCTTTAGGGGCAATATGAATTTGATTGTATCCACTGAAGCCATCTAAGAAAGAAAAGAATTTCTTTCCTTCCAAAGTGTCTAATACTTGGTCAATGAATGGAAAGGGAAAGTGGTATTTTTGTGTTTCTTTATTTATTTCTCTATAATCTACACAAATCCTCCATTTTCCATTCTTCTTTGGTACCACAACAAGTGGAGACACCCATTTACTATCGAGGGTAGGGTAGATGAAGTTCACATCCAAAAGTTTTTGAAGTTCAGCTTTTACAATGTATTTTAGATAAGGATTAAGTCTTCTTTATGGTTGGTGAACAAGTCTCGCATCTTTTTCTATGTAAATGTGGTGTTTACATAACTGGGGATCAATTCATTTCATATCAGGATAGTCCCATGCAAATGCTTCTTTTTATTTCCTCAGTAGTTGGATGAGCTTCCCTTCTTGTTTGGAAGCCAGGTTGGCATTAATGTTTAAAGCCTTTCCTGGATCAATTTCTACAATTTTGCTATTTGAGACAGAGGTAGTAGGTATTGCTTGATCATGTGTATCTTTAAGAGGATCTTCTTCTAATTCATTATCAAATGCTACTTCTATTATCTGATATTGTATGTGGGATTTGGATTCAACTTGGCTAATAAAATTGTTAGTGGCATCATCTTCTGTTTGGTCTTTGAAATCGAGGGCCTCTTCTATGGTTAATGGAGATCTAATATTTTCGGTGAGGTATGATACAGGATGTTTGTTAGTTTTCATTATTGTGATGCTTGGCTGTGCTAGAGGATATAAAGCTAGATTATTGATATTTTCCCCATATTTATGGTCATACTACCTTGTCAACAACCAATATAAGCATCGGCAGTTGTAAGTCAAGGTCTTCCTAAAATCAGTGGATGTCCATCAAGTCGGTTTTTGGGGTTTATTATCAGAAAATTGGCAGGATACTCCCAGGAGTCAACAGATACCATGACATCATGTAGTGTGTCTTCTGGCCTAACGACAGATCGCTCAACCAGTTCTAATAAAGTGGAGGTCAGTTCTACTGATGTAATGCCCAATTTTTGGCAAGTGGTGGTTGTTAAGATATTGATTGCAGCTCCTAGATCAACTAAGGCATTTGAGAAGGTTTGTCCATTGATTTGTATGGTTACTATTCGTTTTCCTAGCTCTTCATATTTAATGGGTGTTTCTCTTCTTGATAATAGGTCGAATAAGGTGCCAACTACCTGGACTGTTGGGTTATTTGTTATTTTCCTCCTTGGTTTCTTTATACATAGCTCTTTGGTAGTCTTTACATATATTGGGATGTCTTGAATGGCTTGGAGGAGTGGGATTTTTATGTACAGATTTTTTAGTTCTCCCAGAATGTCAAAATTAAGATGTTGTATAGGTCGAGATATGATTAATCATTCTCAGAATAGAGGAGAAGATGTGATTACTTGATGATGAATTTGTTTTCTGGTCACATCCTCTTCTTGTGGCGGTTTTTCTATAGGTAACTGATTTTCGACTTGAGCAGTTTTATCTCCCTCTATTTCAATGATGCGCCCAGATCTTAATTGAAGGTCATTACACTCCCTTAGATCGGTTCCTATCTCTGGTGTTTCAATTATTTGAATATATTGGACTAGTCTGCTTTTCGGATTAGGGTTCGATTGGGCTGGGAGTTGCAGTCTTAAGTTAGACTGGGGTTTTGTTGTAATGTTGGCAGTGTAGATTGAGGGAGCGGAATGGTTCCTACTGGCTGATTCATCAGTCTTTGCCAGTTTCTTTGTCAGGCTTAACTTTGTGAAGTAGGAGGGGACCATTGTGCTTGATATACATTGTTTTTCCAATATGCTGGGGTATAGGGAAAATTTAGCCAATTGGGTTGGCTTGCTTGATTCGGCCATGGAGATGATGAAGGAAATGGTTGTCGTGACCAATTTGGGAAGGGAGGTTGATTTTTCCACATTGTATTATACTGTTGAGCATGATATTATGGAGGCTAAAAAGAAGAAGCCAGGTATGAGAACATACCTGATTCTTGCAGCTACCATTGATGGTGCTGATTAAGTAGATACACTAGGTCTGGCTCCTGTTCTACTTCCTTGTATACTGCTTTCAATCCAGGAAGTGAGGGACAACTCTTTGTAGACTGGTCTTTTGTACAAATGGAAAAAACTTGGATTGCATCTAATGGACACTCCTTATGGCTATGTTTCTTTCTACATGTAGGATAGAAGATTGCCAAATTCTATTCTGCCTCTGCTTGCTTCTGCTCAACCTACATAATATCAAGCTGTGTTGTGAGAGTCCCTAATATGTCAGTTTTAAAATTTTCTAATAAATTTCCAATTTCTGCACGAGTCACTCGTTCTGCAGAAATTTTGTTATCTCTTGCAGACCGATCATGTCCTACTGGATTTAGTCTTGTGCTACCTCTCGAGTTCCTGATACATAGATTAATAATGTTAGCAAAAAATTCCTGATAAATATCTCCTTTTCCCATAATATTTAGTGTTTCAATCCATTATTCCTTCATTCCCCTAATTAATGTTGTTTTTAATACATTATCAGGTAAGGGTAACGATGTATAAGGAGATCTTTGAAGATTATACCGGAAACGTTCAACATACTCTTCTAATGTTTCATTCGATCTAGCTACCATCTGAAATATTTCATCTTTTAACTCTCTAGACTTGCAATAATCCTAATATATTTTTAGAAAAGACTCTTTCATTTGGTCCCAGTTATTTATAAAACCACCACCTAATCCCATAAACTATCTTAAAGCAACCCCTTTTAATGTAGAGGGCAATAATTTCAGTTTCTAGGGATTGGTGGTATAGTCATATCCTCTACATAGCACATCAAATTCAAATAAGAATGCATCCAGATCTTCTGATGTAAGGCCATGGAATGTAGGGATATTCTAGAGAGGAATTGCTTTCAGAGGGGCATTAGCTGTTGTATCCACAATGGGGTATTTCAGTGTAGAAGTTTGGGGTTTAGCTGGTTCTAGGCCATTTGGTCAAATATATGCCAATAGCCTTCTGGGATATGTATGAGGGGATTCCTAGGTTGTCGAGGGGGAATGGATCTAATGGGAATGGCCTTAATATTACTTCCTTTATCTGGGATGATAAGAGTTCCTATTGTCCGGGGAGATTCAGGTTCTTGAGTTTCTTCAATTTCGTTATAAATGATTTTTGTAGCACTTCCCTTATCTGGGCTACTTAATGGTTGAATTATCCCAAGAGGAGATCTTGGTTCTTCAATTTCTCCTGTTTCTCCTCTTCCTTCACAAAGGTTGCTAAGGCTCCCTTTTTGCAATGATTTTGGGCTAGAATTTTCAATTTCTTGAAAATCTTGCTCTTCGATTTGACTATGCACCTTAGCAAAGGCTACAAATGGTGATCTTGTGGCCTGAAGGGAACTAGTAGGCTGTCTAGAAGTAACTTCTCTAGGTCTTACTGAAGGCTGATATTTTGATTTCTTAAGAATTTCATCTGTAAAGGTTGATCGGCCAAGGGTCACCGGCCCCTTAGCTTTATCAGGCTTGGGTAGAGGTTTGGGATTCTTTTCTGCCTTTCTCTGCTTAATCATGCACACAAATCAACTGCTAAGTTCTACCCAAACAAAACAACAACAAATCTTCAAGAAAGTGGGCAGGGGAGCAGGGCTATTACATACTCTACACGTAGGTTCTTACCTTCTGTTTTTAAAACCCATTTCTTTCCTAATAGGTTCTTACACTACTCTAGAAAAGAAACAAATGGCTACACTCTTCCCCAGTAATGGCGCCAAAATGTCGAGTAGTAAAAAGGGTATTTTTCACCTCTATTTACCCTACATTAATTGTCAATCCAGAAACGATTTGTTATTTCAAAGAGTGTACTGAGTTTGAGGTTGTCATTTGTCAGAGTAATGCTAGTAGTATAGTGATCTAAACACAAGAGTAAACGGATGCTTGAAGCAAGATCTACTTACAGAAAAACACCTTAAAACTCAAATCATGCACTCAGAAAACTATAACAATTTATCAGTCAAGGGTATAGTAACAGTAACTCATCCCTCTGTAAACTAATGTAATTAAAGATAATCAAGGAAAAGATCATCAACATGGGAACTGGACAACAAATTTCAATGCTCACTACAGTCTCAGATTGTTCTACACACCAAAGCAATAATAATACAAATAACAGGAAATGGAACATCAACTAGTTCTTATAAATAAGATTGAACAGCAAAACCTTAGTCTATGGAAATAAATACAGAAATTGGATCCTACAGGAATCATATAACGATCTTTAATCTAAAGTTAAATCAGATAGCAAATGGAAATAGATTGGAAACTAATCAGAAACAGAATATAGAACAACAACTAGAGTCAAATATAAATGTACAATGAACCAAGATAAATAACACATACGACCCGCTTAATATTAAATAAACAGTAATCTGACTTCGACACAACAAGTATCAATCTCAGTTATAAAGATTAACGATTGTAATTCATAATGGAAAAACAACGCCAGTTGAAAAACAATTGTGATTAAGTGTAAACCATAGATGAATATAGTAATACCAACTTATGAATGTTACAGGATGGTTACTCTGTAATTGAATAGAAATAGCATTCTGTAAGGAACAACAATGTTATATCAATGACTAAAGGAACATCAATGCGTTACAAAGTCAGAATGAACAATACAACATTCCTGTCATAGAGAACAATATTACTCAGTTGAACATAAATCAAATATAACAAAACCATGATGTAAAATAGCAAAACACATCAGATTACTGAACAAAGCTGATAATGAAAACTACACACGAATTAGAGAATAATGGTACAGGAGCAAGTTTTCCACCAGGGACGGGCCCTTAGCCTCCAGGCACACACCACTTGAGATTACTCCAAGATCAAAGATGTAACGACAACTAGATTTATATTAAAACATAAAAACATAGTTACAATGGATCACTTCTCAATGAGAGTCAATGATCAAAGTTTCAAATACAAAGGAAAATTACATAGAAAATAAAAACAGGTCATCCCCTGGGCTAGTAGTGTTGCCCCTTCTTATAACAGCTGAGTGGAGATATCAATGATGCAAAAATAGTTAAGATAGCGATCCCACAGGATCAAAGGATCCTGAGGGATTCACCAAACTGTTAATTCCCAGTTATCCATTTGTTCTCTTGCGCTGATTCGATATCTCCTTTTCCCTTTCTTGGCTGATATGCTTCAATTTGGAATGCCTTGTTTGCATGTGGTTCCCTACCAAAGGGACAACAGTTAACTTTGCCCTGTCTTTTCCTTTGGGACGGAAATCTTTCATTTTTTTCCTTTTCTTGCATAAGAAAATGGCAATTATTAGTAGTTTTGTGTTGCATATAAATCTCATAGATTTTGTCATGATTTCTTATTATCTACATAGTTCATGATGCAAAGAGGTTATGAGTTTTAAAGAAAAGATGACAAAATAATCAATAAAAACATACCTTCTTTAGTACTCCACACTAATGAGGCCCTAGCCTTCTTAATTATACAACTCAAGCTACCAATAGCTCCCTTAAAATTATGGAGGCTTGGCTCCCAAACTTCATATTGACTTGTCTTCAACTATCATCAGCTTGGCTGCCAATGAACTCAGCGGGCTTGGTTGCTTGTATGTTTGAGATAATGAGATCTGGTGGAGGAATGTTCGAGTGATTGAGGAATTAAGGAAGGAGATCCAATCTCCTAAAATCCCTCTTTCTTTTATACTTCAACTTGCTACACTTAAATTAGCCCAAAACTACTCGAAATCCTAAAATTAATGCACATTAGGCCACACGACATAAAATCTCACCTTTAGCCTTCTAACTAAGAAAAATATAATAAAATATGTAATGAAATGTGAGAAAAGTTTATTTTAATAAGCTACAGAGTGGAATTAAGGTCCATATAATTTACCTATTGATGAGCCTCATCATCACCCCACTATTGAAAGTGTTGCTCATCCTCTAAGAAACTTAGTCTATGTCCATATCTTTCATAGCACTTGTGGCCTCTCTAACATCCCAGGCCTCTATTGGTGGAGTTTCCTATTATTGATAAAACACTACATGTTTCTCTATTTACTCCCACTTATTTCTTTCCTATTCCTCCTTTCTACCTTCTAACATGCCCAATAGCAAGGGTGGACTATGTTTGAAAGCAATCCAATTGGTTTTGAGTCTCTATAGTGCATTCTTATATAGTGGGGTCCTTTCTAGTGCATCTCTCATCCTCTCAGGGGAATGGTAATCCCTAATGCTTAGGCTGTATGGTAGGGTGCTCCATCTCCTTTGGCATGCTTGCTAGCTTTCATTCCCTAGTAATCTCAAAGTGTTCCCAAAATGTATGATTTTTGGCTCTTGTGTAGCTAGGTATCTTGGTGCAATATGGGGATCATTGGTGATGATGTTGTGGGTGATAATGACAGTCATTGAATTTATTTGTTTTGAGTTGATGTAAAGGGCCTCCCTTTCTTCTCTTTTCAACACCCCCTTCACCTACTTAGCCCTAGCCTCCTCATTACTCATCCATGATGCAAGGGCCATTAGTTGTAAGTCCCCCAACTTTGCATTGGGGTCCCACACATCCAAGTTTTTTAAGACCAAGTAATTCAAGTGGAATTCAGATATCTTGGCCTTATCCTCTAGGGTTCTCTTGTCACATGGTTCAATGAGCTGGCTATAGTCTTTGAAAGGCATAGTTCCCTGTTGTGCTATTGTCTTGATATGAAATTGCAGCCATCGATCTTTGAGGTACAAGGCAGATGATTTTGGTGGCATCCTGCACTAGAGTGCCTCCATGGAGAGGCTTGCCATGCTGGCCAATTGTCTCTCTTTTTCCTGTAACTGCTTCCTCAACCATGTATTTTCTTCCTCTAGTTGATATATGATAAATTGTTCCCTATCTCTTATCTTACTCAACTCCCTACCCATCTCTAGCAGTTTCTTTTCCATATGGCCCACATCCTCTACCTTATTTTATTAAACAATTTGCATCCAATGATGTGTCCTAAGTCTCTCTTTCTAAGGCTCAAAGAAGAAAGGGATGAAAAATTTTGGTGGTATTACTCTAGCTCCCTTAATGAATCTGTAATAAGAGCTTATATTGCGTTGTGGGATAGGCTCCTAAAACTCTTGAAACTCTCCCTCATATGTATTCGGAGAAGTTTCCCCCTCCCACACTTGTGTTGCTAGCTACTTCCTTGCCTTCCCTATGTCCCTACTGTCCTCCCTGTAGCTTTTTCTATGTTTCATGTAGTGTTGATAGAGTTTCCTATAGGACTGTCTGAGGTTCCTATAGAATGATTTTTCCTTTGTGAAATGGGATCAAAGGTGCCTTATCTTGCTTTGTTGATTCTGACCTAGTGACAAGCCTCATAACATAGGTGATGGGAGACTTTGGGGAAGCTTGTTTTGATGTTCCCTCTCCACCTTTTATTTCCAAGGAAAATAACTTTCCTTGTTGTTTTAGTGAGTCCTCAATTATGATTAGAGTCCTGGTGGATGTTTATGGTTTCCCTTGTTTGATCCTAGTGTTCCTCCCTGTTTTGAAATAAAGGGGAGTCTGCCTCTCTCTTTTCCATTTTGATATGATAGGTATGCTTAGGGCACGCAAGGAAGCAGTTGCCTCCTTATTAGTGGGTTTAGGAAAAAAACTTGGATATTCCTCCCTTTCCTTGTTATGTTCCTCAAGGCTTGCTTTTTTGTGTTGTTCTTCCTCTTCACTTTTCTCCTATTCGCCTTCTTGTTTTCCTTCTTCTTCCTCTATTCTCTCTATTTCTACTTAGTCTTCCTCCTTTGGTTCTTCTTCTTCCTCTTCAGGTTCTTCTTCATCTTCTTTTGCCTCCTATTCACCACTAAAGGTATTGTCGCTATAATATTTAAGAGCTTGTATTTCAATCATAGCCTCTCTATCCATGTCTCTAAATGTGGACCATTGAATAGGGATTATTAATTGGCTCAATGCATCCTCCAATATTAGCTTAATAAGTCCATGGTGTGCCAATTGTTGATTTTTTCCCTTTTGGACCTTTGCAATCATGTCTATTATTGATTGCAGTAAGAAGTAGGGTACACTGAGTCTTTTGTTAATGTGTATCTCCTCCCCAAATATCAACTCATGGCGGGGTATAAATTGGTATACATAGATTACACTAAGCCTCCCTTCACAAGAGTTGTATTTGAGAATGTGATAACTCACCTCATTCCAAGAATAGGGAAGGATTTCCCTTTTTCTCCCATTTTCATCCTAAATTGTCTCTTCATTATTTAAGAAGAAGTTTTTCTTTGAAAAAGTGTTTGTAGCCTCATCCTCCTTTCTCCATGGCATCCCTTGACGAAGTGTGGTGATTCTGCTAAATACCATGGGAGTAATTGTAATTGACAATTCTCTTACCATAGCAGTAGCACTAGTTCTAGCCTAAGGGTTCAGTGCCATGGAAAATTCTTGAGCTACATCATCATCATACCCTTGGAGCTGCTCAAAGAATACGAACCATTTATGCCTTCTAAATATTTCCACCACAACGGGACAAAGGTGTATCCTGGATGTCTTTGTGGGATCCCTTTTGTTAAACCCTCTTGTCATTTCTCTTCTCTAGTTGGATGAACATTAGGAGTTTTATATAATAGCCTTATTTTTTAGTGTGACTAAGAGTTTAGAATATTGGTGGATGGCTCTAATTCCTTTCTATCTCCAGACAACTTTTAAAATTCACACAATTATATCTAAAACCCCGAGATCCGCTATAATCACTTATAAAACTCATATTTTTTCTTTTATTGCTATAAATTCAAAGTATAGGAGATATGGGACACCTACCTTTCACTGTGATTCTTTGGATGAGTAGAATTGCTGAACAACTTGATCATAGGCACCCCCTTCTAGAGTTCCCTATGAATTTCCAATGCTTCATGTAACTTCTTGTGTTTCCTGTAGTTGTTCCTATAGTTTTATTTCTTGTAGGGTTGCTAAATAGGATTACCTCCTACATGGATTTCCAAGGTGGTCCTATTCTTCTCTAAACTCGAAATGAACAATTGGTGCATGCAAGTTTCGAAAATGTTTTCTATTTATGGTTGATTATTTGGAGCATTGTATTGGTTGCCAATGTATGATATTTCCTCTTTAGGACCATTGGCCCACTTTTAGTTATCATGCATTCTCCCGTCGTAATCATCACCCACTCTCACACAACTTAAATCAATGACCATTTTTACTAATTCCCCTTTTGCAATGTGTCATGCTCACTAGGAGTTCACTTTTTGTTTTCTAGCTAAGGGTGGCCAAGTTAACTGGGCACCTCCAGCTTATAAAATTGAACTTTTTCATATTCGTACAATTTTATGATATTGTATTTAGGGAAGAATTTGGATGAGGTGCGATACCTATGCCTTCATTTTCTTGGTTCATGCATGTTGGAGGATGATTCTACTGTGCTTCTCTTTTATTAGTTAAGCGATTTTCCTTGGTCACTTTTCTGTATATTTGTTCCTATTGATGTGGTTGTCCTCTTTGTTGTTGTATGTAGGTGCTCGGTATTTGCTACTTCTATTGAGCTTTGGATAAGATTTGTAATGGCTGAATGGATGTTGGAGCTCCTGACTTGCATTGATGGTGAAGGAGAATGCATGAAGAAACTATTGTTGTTAAAACAGAGACTGCTACAAGGTTTCCTGTAGTTACTACAAGAAATCCTGTAGCTTCCTTTTTCATCATTTTTTTTCTTTTTTCACTTGGAGGGGGGATGGATGGTTATGTTGGAGTGGAAGGATGGAAGTGGAGCATATGGAGTGGTAGGTGAGTGAGGTTTCTGATGGCATGACCCTTAGACTCTCTTTTTCTCTTCTTTTTTTCCCATTTTTCTGAGTGGTTTTTGTTGGACACAAAGGTTGGTATGGTAACGAGATGGTGTTGGGTGAGAGGTGGTGAGGTGTATGGTCCCCTCTTTCAAACTTGAACAGGCTTTCATGATCACTTTCCAATCAGGATGTCATTCTTGTAGTGTTTTAGGACATCATGTACTACTACAAGAAAATCTTGTAGTAACTGTAGGAAACCCTCTAGAAGTTAGAAAACTACATAAAAATTGGTTTTTGATGCCTGAAAGTGAGTATTGATGATGGATACATAGTAGGCATGGGAGATATGAAGTGAATGGAGGAATAATGGGGTGATGATGGCTTGTTTTCCATTGAACTATGAGTTTTTTGTTTCCTTCAAAAACCTGCAAAAATCATAGAATTTTATTAGTGGGCAGGTTTGAGGTCCTTACCATGCCATTTTTGTTTTTTTTTATTTTTTTCTTCCTTTTTCTTCTGAAAGACACACATGTCACCTCAAAGGAGGTTTTCAACCTGTTGGCCTACCCAAGGCACATCAAGGGAGGTTTTCACTTGGGGATCTTCTTATTTTCCTTTTTCCACTCTTGGGCTACCTCAAGGAAGTTTTCAACCCAAAAGCTAGTCTCAGGTGCCTCATAGAGGCTTTGACCTAGGTCCCTTTTTTTCATTTTTTTCATTTTTTCCCAAGAATAAAAGAATTCTTCAATAATTTGGTGAGCTAGAAGTTTACACACTTCTAAGCACATTCACTTCCTTACTGATGGTACTAATGAACACTTCCCTTGACAGAGGTCTTGTAAAGGCTTTCAATTTGTATCCATTGACAAGAAAGGGGATACCTTCTTCATCAATGGTTCTTATCTGCACAACCCCATTGTCATTACACTTTTCTATCAGATATGGGCACAACCACTTGGTCATCAACTTTCCTTTGAAATCCTTGAACCTGAAGTCATATAGTAGAGCCCAATCAGCTTCTTGAAAATCCTTGTCTTTGATGTTTTTGTCATGCCAAACCTTTCTTTGATCTTGAATAACTTTTGTGTGTAGGAGGGCCTACATCCTAAATTCAGCTAAACCATTTAGTTGGAGCATCCTCTATTTTTGTTCCTTTGTAACATCGAAATCCAACTGCGTCACAATTCTCAAAGTGTTATACTCAAACTCAATGGAGAGCAGAGCCTTCTTCCCATAAACCAAGGCATAAGGGGTGAAGCTAGTAGTTGTCTTCCACGTTATATTATAGGCCCAAGTGGCCTCTACTAGTCTATTAGCCCAATGTTTTCTTGTTTTGCTCAAAACATTGGTTGGAATTCCTTCTAATTCTCTATTAGTAATCTCTACTTGTCCATTGACCCAAGGATGATACATAGTTGAATTCTTGCGTTTGATCTTATGCTCCCTCGACAGAATTTAAACTAGGCGTGAGATCATTAGGGGAATTTTGAGGTCTAAAATAGGCCTGCTAAGAAAAATGTACAACCAAAATAAAATTTATAAGAACCAATAGGATTCAAGATGATGATTTCAACCATGAGGGGTGATTCACCATTTTTGGGATAAAAAGTAAAAAGTTAAAAAAATAATAAAATAATAAAACTACTTTTTCAACTCATATTTTCAACTTATCTCTGTAAGGTTCTACTCAAAATTTGATCAAGAGCAATCGTTGCATGAAAAATTTGGTTACTCATCCAAGAATTACACATGTTTCATACTCTCGATGAACCTTTCTAGACAAAAACTGAGAAATACATGAAAAACGTGATTGCAATCACATTTTTCATATGTTTCTCATTTTTCATGTACTAGGGTTCATCGAAAGTATGCAACATGTGTACTCCTTAGATCAGGAATCAAATTATGCATCTAATGAGATTTTTTGCTGCAAATTTGAGTAAAAGCATAGGGATATAAGTTGAAAATATGAGTTGAACAAATATTTTTCCTTTTTTCCCCTAAAATTTGATGATGTAATCTAATCTTATATTATTATTTCCATTATTATTTTATAATTTCCTTAGGAGGCCCATTTTACACCTCAAAATTCCCCTAATGTGAATTGAGTTCCCTGATCAGTGACTAGCTCTATCAGGTACCCGAACTTGTAAAATACATTCTCCCTTAAGAACTCAACCACTTTCTCTTCTTTTGCAACCTTGACAACCTTGGTTTCAACCCACTTTGTCAAATAATTAGTGCATACAATTATATACTTTATTTTCCCTGATGGTGGATCAATGGGCCCAATGAAATTCATGCCCGACTTATTAAATGGCTCAAGAGTCACTTGAGGTTGCAAAGGAATTTCATCCGTAGGAGTAGGTTTCCCCATTCTTTGGCATTAGTCACATTGACTGATGCATCTTCTTTTATCTTGGTGGAGAGTGGGCCAGTAATAGCGAAATTATGGTACCTTGAAGGTTGCCCTCTTGGCTGAAAAGTGACCTCCACAAGGCGCATCATGATAGGTCAGGATGATGTCAAAGATTTCCTTGTCCCTCACACATCTCCTCAAAATTTGATCTGGGCTTATCTTGAAGAAAATTTCCCCAATCCAAGTGAACGGGGTGCCCTTTCTTATAATTTTTTTTTTCCTTGGAGGATAGATTTGGAGGGAACTGTGCAATGGGTAAGTAGTTGGATATGTCAGAAAACCATGGAGAGAGAAATGAAATAGAAAATAAATTCTCATTTGGCAGCTGATCATCAACCATTTCTTCCTGACCTGCAGGCAAAGCAGTCTAGATAAAAAAACCGCTTCTACATTTTCTTTACCAAGCTTATCAATGATAGTTAGATCAAACTATTATAATAAAAGAAACCATATAATAATTATGGCATTCACATCAGGCTTGTTCATCAAATATTTAATAGCAACATGGTCAGTATGTACAAAGGTCTGGTAATTGTTTAGTCAATTCGATGTTCTTAAATTGCTTACATAAATTATCGACCAGAGTTTCTAAACTTGTGAAGTGCAAGTGAACTGTATATGCTAGAATACATTTTGATTTTTTGATGATTGTGTTTGCTTTAAGGATTTATTCATATGGTCCTAATGATAACTTAAAATTGACAATTAAATTCCTATAATCAACTATTGAAATGGAAAGTAAGACAAGCTATCATGATCCTATTTAACTGACTATTGTTAGTTTAAAAAGAGTTACTATGCAAGTGATAAAAACAAAACTACCTAAGCTACTTATGTTTTAGACAATTATTTCTGCTCTACAAATAATCACTTCTATTCAAGAATAAGAATTTACAAGGAAATCTATTTTATGATATACGCATTACAATTGACAATATTACTTGAAATAATAAAAACAAAAGAAGAACGAATGTGATCTAAAAAACATATTTTCTCATGAAAAGAAGAGGATTATGTACATAGTCCTATTTTAGGAAGCATATAAATGATTTTAAATCATTAGACAACAAATGAAAGACTGTAAACAAGTAATTACAAATAAATTGAAACTACGATAATGCAATTATGCAATAAAAAAAATGAAATGAACTAAACTGAAAATAAAAGAATGAAACTCGATTGTCTGCAGGGGCCCTCCACAAAACAACAAGTTTTAAGATTTTAACTGAAAAGCTAACTATGCATGATATCAATGAGAATGATTGTCCAATTAAAAAGGAACAAAGTCATGAAACATCAAAATTGTCAATTAAAGATTACATATGTGCATGTGTTGCTCTCTGTTTACATAGTTATATATATAGAATTCATGCTCAACAGATTGAGACTTTCATGCCTTAAAAAATTAAAACAATCCTAATATAAATTGTAATCTTATAATAGAGAATTTAACATTTCTTGACAATTTTCTATTTGGAAAGAAAATCATAGAGTCATAATCTATTTGAACTTTCACCGCTTTGTTCATCCACGTGTTGACGCTTCTTTGACTAGCCACTAGACAATTTCCTTAATGAGGAGATCAATCCCCATCTGCCCATGGGCTTCTTTTCTTGGCTGGCATACTGGAATCTGAGAAGCTATGGATATAGCTACAGAATCATGAAACAACTGCAAAATAATTTTAATTCTATAGCTATTACAATCTTTAACTTAATAATAAGGCACATTAATAAATATGAAAAATAAGACATCTGAGTACCTTACCATGTCAAAATCTATAGTCTTACTATTTATTTGAGTTGATAGTAATTATGAAAAGAGGAAAAATGGATGGAAATGGTGTCAAAAACAAAACATTCATGATACTCTACATTCCTGCATGCTGAGGTATTTGCATGTCCTCATGCAAAAACCGAAATTGACGTCTCTTGTTTAATTACTACACTTCTTTTGAAACCTATGCAAGTACATCCAACTTCATCTTCTTCCCTTTCTTTCCACCTACTGCCATCCTTCAATTTTTCATGAGAATCTTGTACTTTAGGTCTATGACTTTCCTTTGTAGAGATTTTTTTTTTTGCTTCAGCTTCTTGTTTTCCTTATACCACTGACTTAGGTGTTAAAGGAGATTATCACTCCCAACCATTTAGATTTCACTCTGCACCTTTAAGGTTTGATTATCTTTTTGAATGTACCTATTTAATGTATTTAGCTTGAAAATTTCTTGTTCTAAAACATTTATTACTGTAGGTTCATGTGGTTTACTAAACTGGACTTCTTTTTTATTTGAAGCTGCTATTTTTTCCGCATCTCTTTTCTCTAGAGACTCAATAGAATCATAAATCTCTTCCTGTATAAGATAAATTTCAGGTGTTCTTCAACCTAGACTTTGAGGAGGTGTGATGAAAGTTGGTGGAGAAACCCTTGAATCTTCCTCTGGTTCTAAGTCGATATACTCCATACTTTTTTAAGGTCATTCATGTGTTGTTGGATTGAGTCTGGTACTTCTTTTTAAGCTTGTCACAGGAGGCTTTTGAATATTTTATTTCTTTCTTTCTATCTTAGGCTTCTTCGTTTTGGGTGTACTCTCTATATTTTGGTTCCCTTTCTTTATTATAACATATTTCTTGCTCATATTCTCTAAACTTTTTGTAAGAGGAATTTCATCCTCTATCTGCTCCTATGACTATTGTTGTCCTTATTCTACTAGTTCTTCAATTTTTTTTTTCTCCCTATCTTAGCCTTGATGCTACTTGGTTGTTCTTTTCCTACTGGTTCTTCAAATTTTCTTTTCCTTCCTCTTTTAGCCTTGCTATTGCTTGGTTGTTCTTGGTTATCTTCCTTAAAATGGTTTCTTACTAAAAATCTTTCCCAATTACCACCCATATTTTTAAGATCAAATTCAACAAGGATTTTAACAAGACCATCATGATACATGGTGTTCTCTATAAATTAAATTTCCCTTTGACCATTCCCTGACATCTTTCTTAGACTATTAAGTAAGAAATATGGAAGATTTATTTCATTATTGTTAATAAAATTCATTATTAGTTGGATATATAGAGAAACATGCATCCAAACCTCCCTTCGCAAGTAACAAATTTTTTAATTATCAGAATTAAATTTCTCCACTTACTTTTCAATTGTGTACTTGGAATGCCCTTATTGAAAATGGTGGTGTCCATGCTTGATTGTTTTAGAAAAACCCTCCAACCTTCTCTTTCAATACCTCTATTTTTAAACCATTTTTCTACAATTCGAGGCTATCCAATAGCTTCGACAACAAAGGATTATATCACTGTAAATTTTATGTTCCCTTTCTCGACTTCCACCCCATGAAACGCTTTGATGAAGGACTTGTTTACTTATTTGTAGAAACTGTCAAATTTCACCCCAAATTCTAGCCATTGCGCTTTCTACAACAATTCTCTTGTTTGTGGATATCCTTCTAAAAAATTCTTCCTATTGGCTTTCCTCTGACTATAACTCCCATGGCTAAGAAGCTTTATCTCAAGATTGTTTGTTCAATATGGTATGAGAATTTTAAAGTAATGAGGATGAGAGTGTGAATGATGGGAGTGTGAATGGTAAGGGTATGAAGAAGTGTGATATAATCTAAGCATTGAGAGCATGAATGAGAATGATTTTGGCGACTAGATCAATAAAATCAGGATGTGGGTTCGATCGTAGGTATACTAATGAGGATTGAATGGAAAAATAGATATGATTTGACATGATACTATAACATATTAGTAATATTGATTTTGAATTTGGTAGTGTTGGAAATAATACTGAGAGGGGGGGTGAATCAGTATTATCAAGTCAATTATTTTTCAATTCATATACATATTTGTATGTGCTACTTTAGTTAGATAAACTAGTGTATATGCACAACTTCGGTTAAATAAAACAATGTATAACTCACAGACTTGTAATTTTATTATTCTTCAGATGTTAATATTAAATATATGTGTCGGAACCATATATACATCAATCAGGATGTTATGCTTCTTAACCTACAAAGCAATACTTAACCGAGAATATGCGCGGAAAAATACCGAGAACACAGTATATGTTAAGAAAATATACCCAGAACACAGAATAGCAAAGATTTTATTACTCAGAGAGAAATGTTCACGGGCCTCTTCGAGGGGGCAACCTCCAATAGAGCAGAGCTCGATTACAAAACAAGACACGATGCTCCTTGCAGGGAGTCTGTATCCTTTATATATGACTCATACATGCAATACCACGAGTCAGTACCGTGGGTTTTATTAATATCATCTATCTAATACTACCGCCCATTTACCCTTTATTTACTACTACCGCCCATTTGTAACTAATTGTGGTCCCTTCATTAATTGCGGGTTAACCACTTACAAATATTAATATGGGCTTTATTGACTCTTGACTATGACGTGATCCCATGACATGAATAAGGGGGTTAGGGTGGGACCCTAACAGATTAGCCAATTGGAGGAAAGGTGTGAAACCTTGGAGCTGCAGGTGTTGGGTGCGGGATCTCCCAAGGACAGTTTTAGGGCTTAAAGCCCATATTTTGGTCCAATTTTGTAATCCTAACGTAAAGACTCCACATTTTGTGGATGCAGAGCACGTAGTTATTAAAGAGTCATAGGGTTGACTGCCCTTATTTTGATAATGTAGTGTCGGTTATAAAAGATCTACCCATGGTCTGCGGACCATGGGATTGTATAAATAGAGATGAGCTCTAAGTAGTTAAGGACAATGAAAAGCATGAAGAATGATATTATGTATGGGAGATAGCTCTGAGTAGAACTCTAAGTTTGGGTCGTAGCGTATGTAGAGGCTTTGCAACTGAGTGCAGAGGCCTAGAAGTCTGCAACTGAGTGTGGACCCCTGCAGCTGAGTGCGCAGGGTGAGTCGAGTCTGTAATCATATGCAATTATCAATAAAGAGAAGTATTTTATAAATTTTGCGTCTTTATTTCTTATTTATGCAACTGTTATATTGGGTATGAATTTCACTTATAATACTTATATGATGTGTGAATGTGTATAATTGTATTGGTTAAGTGAACACAAGTAAGAACATATGTTTATGTGAAGCTAATTTAGATATGTTAATAAGATAAACAAAATACATAGAGTAGTTTGGAAAATATCACAGTTCGCTGCCCTAACAGTGTGAAAGCATATCAGCCCCTAGTTAGGGCGGCATGAAATCTGATTGTAACAGTTCGTGAAGGTACTAAAGAGTAGAACCGAGGGATAAAAAACTTGCGTGAAGGTAGGTATAGTTGGAATAAACCGACATCACAACCATCTCAAGGGTGGGGAAACTTGGTTCCATCATCCCCCCATACTACTTCAGGTGAAACTTTAGTCTACGCTCTGTGGGCTGATGCCAAAAGGGCTATTAGTGTAGGGATTTGTTTGGCTAACTAACACTGAACCTAGGTCAGGCCCCCACAAGCCAACAAATGGTTCCATTGTCAGGACTGAAATCTACATAAGATATGTGTGATTTCGTATCACCGGAATCCAATTAAGAAAGAAACCAAAGGCTGGTTAGACAAAATAATTCACGAGTTCGCAGCGCAGGAGAACATAAACCCGCGATTGTCAAAAGAATAGCGGCTAGACAACTACCTATATATGGAGATCCACGAAATATTTTTCACATCTTTCCCTACTGAGCTATACAAGTGGATCGTGAAGCTAGCAGATAGCCAAGGAAGGTGGAAACTTGGTGGTCCTATTGTGTGGACCCCAAATCTAGTGCGAAGGTTAGAAGCATCGGAGGATAAGATCGTGCGCATCATCGATCACTGGCTCAATTGCATTATAGGAGGATTTGTTATTGAGTTTGCGTTCGACACCTCAGTTAGTTATAGTGAGGCAGAGCAACGCCTTTTCAAAGGACCATGAGGTAAGTACGTAAAATCTTTGAATACTTGGATTAAAATGTTGTTGTGCAAAAAACAGGGTATGCAATTACATTGATGTTTGGGACTACACGAAGTGGAAATAGTTATAGAAACGAAGGAAACAAGGGTCTGGAGTATATCCCCTTGATTTCACCACCATGAAGGGATGAAGAAGGGATAGTGAAGGTCTCTCCACGAAGTTCTATTCAATTGATAAGACAAGGATTTCCACGAATACCACCTCCACCCACACCACCTCCATCTTCACTGCCATCACCTCCAACTTCACCCACACCACCTCCACCACCACCATGATTCAATATGTCAAACACAATGAAGTTGCCTATGTTCAAAGGTTTTGGAAATGAGGACTTGGACCAATTCTGGTTCATTGTGAGCGTTGTATGGGAAGCTCAAGGTGTTACAAATGATAACATAAATAACGAAACACTGATTAGTGCTCTACAAGATCACACACTAACCTGGTATATTAAGTACTCTAGCGATAACTCGAATGCTAGAATAGCGGACATCCAAACAACACTAAATAGGGAATTTAGCAGGCCTAAATCTAAAGCGCAGTCGATTGTGGGATTAAAAGAGGTCACGATGCTACCAGGCGAGACACCTTGGGAACTAGATCAGAGGCTGAAATGTACGATCCATGAAGCCAACATGAATTTGACAGATGGATAGCTTCGTGAATGGTTTGTAGCTTCGCTACTACCACATTTAAGGAGTGTGCTATCACAACAGAAGATAACAACTCAGGCAGAGGCCTTCAAGATTTCTTTGAGGCTACATGAGACCCCAATTCAAAATCCTAATCTAGGAGTTTAGCAGATCCATGTGCAGCTGAATAATTTGTGCCTTGAGATGCAGAGCTTTAAGCAGGATAGGATGGCTCAGGTAGAGGTACACGAAGAAGTATGGTGCATGAAATGCAAGAGTTAGGGTCATGACAAAGACCACTGCCCGATCTTTAAAAATTACCTTGCAGGAGGAGGACCGATGCCTTTAAGGCCAGAAGCTCAAGCAGGACTTAGTGCGACGCCTTCTTTGTGGTGAGCTATCTGTCAAATAGCCGGAAAACATGCCACAGATAATTGCCACCTATTACAGAAGTATACGCAAAATCCGCAATAGTTTTTCTACAACTTTTGTAGGTCGATGGGACATGACGAGCGTACTTGAAGGAGCTATGAATTGATGATGGATAGAACTCCCACCTATAGGTTCTTGGCCGAAATGTGGCCCCTAGACCAAAGTGCAGGGATGGTGCAGACAGGATTTCAAGGGCACGAACGAGGCCGAGGCAGAGAATGACCTAGTAGAGGTCACAGAGAATTGATTTGCTACAACTGCGAGGGTCGGGACACTATGCCCATGATTTCACTAATCTAACACGCCTGTCATGTAAGATTGCATTTTTTTTATCATGAAACAGAAGATTGTCCTATGCTAATAACTAGGATATGTGACAAAGGATCACTACCACCTCCCTTGACTCAAAACCTGCAAATGATGAGGTCTAAGCCACGCGAGGAAGACCCGAACATAAATATAGTGCTCTGAAGTGGAATCACGACTGGAGATGACAAAGGGAAATAGCTAGAATACAACACATGGGTTTGCAAATCCCCAATGAAAGAGGTCAGGTTCGATTTGGAGCGCACTTAGGAAACCTTCATGGAAGCTAAGAAGAGCTTCGCTAAGTCCTCCACTTCAGGAAGGAAAGATAGATCGGAGCCAGAGATGAACCCCTCTATGCTAACAACTTTCCTGGAAACCTGTATGAAGTTACTACGCGACAGTAAGACTATGAAATGGTTACATGAACTCATCAACATATGAGTTGGGATTGCACCAGGAGAACCATGCATAGTCCATAAGATCGGAAATCATAAGACAAGGACAGGACGTGAAATGAGACTCACCACGCAAATCGGAGAATATGAAATGGATCAAGTCATTCTGGATTTGGGATCAAATGTGAAATTTCTACCAAAATAGACATGGGAGCGAATGGGGATACCTACGCTACAATGGTCTCCAATTCAACTAAGGATGGTGAATCAATAGAAAATCATACCCATGGGGCGGCTGCTGGGAGTAACCATGGATATTGAGGGAATGAGTGCACTGGGAGATTTTGAAGTAATAGAGATTGTTGATGACAACAATCCCTACCTTGTGCTCTTGGGAATTGACTGGGCTACTGATATGAATGGGGCAACCAATCTAAAGAAGCAAAAAATTAATCTTTGAGAAGAAATCACTGCGCGTAATAATACCCCTAGATCCTGTTGAAGGATTGCATTATACGGAGCCGGACCGCAACTATGAGAGTGATGATGACTTGAACTGCATCTATAAGATAACAGTGCAAGACCAAGAATGGGTAAATCCCACCGCGGATGGGTGGATTACATGGGAGCTTGAGAGTTCTTGTACTTTAGATTCCAACGAATAAATAGAACGCTGACATAATGGGTTACATGAAGTAACTACGCTAAATTGCAATATGATGACCAGGTCGTTGTGTTGTGTGTCATCAAAGGAAAGAAATCTGCCTAATTATGATAGACTAAATGAGGTAGATATCTTTTTTGATGCATTTGAAAGGGAAGTGCCAGAAAAACAACAATTCCAGGCCTTGGACTAGGTACTGCGCACTACGCCCGTAAGATGGTGGGGTACACACAAGGGGAGTTTTGATGATTGGTGCGAATGTAGGATAATGATGCAAGCATGATTTAGATAGCCTAAGATGTGACTGATAGACAAGTATAATGGGTAGAATGATCTGCGTAAATGGATGTAGGCCTATGAAGAAAATCCCCAACCTGAGCAAGTGTACCTGTACTCCACACTAAAGTACCTAGTCAATAAGCCTATGTTGGGGGGGGGGGGGGGCACATCTGCAGATGGCTTTTATTGTTCCAGGAATACGATTTTGAAGTTGTTGTGAAGCCTGGATGGTTGAACATGGGACCAGACCACCTGTCATGCATTGAGACAGGGGAGGAACCTACTAATTTGGAGGAAGGATTACCTAACACGCAAATATTTTTTGTGCACATCGTGGATGGACATTTTGAAGATATCCTAACAACTGGAACTACGCTAGAAGGATACTTTGTCCAGCAAAGAAGGAATTAGTGGTGTGCACGACAGATTTCTCTATCATTGTTGGGCATCCATACAAGATGGGGAATGATGAAATACTATGAAGGTATGTACCTGAGTTTGAATGAAGCAACCTCCTCACGGATGCTCATGGGGGTGTCACAGGAGGAAATTATGCAGGGAGAGAAACCGCGCAAAATATTCTACGTGCAGGGTTGTGGTGGCAAACCTTCATCAGGATTCAAAAGCATATTGCAAGGCATGCGACATATGTCAAAGAACAGGTAGGCCATCACGGAGGGATGAAATGCCTTTGAATCCACAAATGATGTTGCAACCCTTCAAAAAGTGGGAAATAGATTTTGTGGGTCTGATTAAGCCACAAGGGAAGTCAAGCACAAGGTACATTATCGTTGCAACAGAGCATTTGACCCATTGGGCAGAAGCGCAGCCGGTGAAGGATTTCATGCGTGTGACTACCATGAAGTTTCTATTTGAACATGTACTTATGCAATTTGGATGCCCAAAGATCGTGATGAGTGATCGGGGTACACGCTTTCTGAACGAAATGATCAGTGCACTGATGGAAGAATTTTAGGTGTATCATCAAAAGATCACACCTTATCACCCACATGCTAACGGGACTGTGGAGGAATTTAACAAAGTGCTTGAAACCGTGTTGGCCAAGGTATGCAATGCTCAGCAAAGTGATTGGGACCTACACATACCTGCAGTATTATGGGCCCATCGGATGACATGCAAGAAGCTGATGGGACAAACACAGTTTACGCTTGTCTATGGAGTGGAAGCCATGGTGCCTATGGAAAACATCGTGCCTAGTCTACGTATAGTAGTGCTCATAGGTATGACAGATCATGGAGCCCTGGAAGAGAGGTTCGCACAGTTGGATAAGCTGGAAGAAGAGAGATTTTTGGTTGGATTTCACCAGTAGGTCCAAAAGTAGTGTGAAAAGGCGTGACATGATCAACATATTAAGCTGCGCACTTTTAAGGTGAATGCTTGGTACTATTATATGATAGTAAGTTTGATATTTCTAGAGAAACTCATAATGCATTGGCTGGGGCCATATGTTATTAAGGAGATTAGTGATTGTGGTGCGGTCCAGCTGGTTAAGTTAAATGGAGATCCCTTCCTAGGAAAAGTGAATGGCAATCATTTGAAGCCATACATAGGTGGCCCGACCATCTGACTAGCTAATTGAAGCACAGTCTTAGTGCTCTAAGCAACTGAAAGGAGGTGCGGGACTATAAGCTACACTGCCCGGGAGTTGCGCGATGTTAGGACTGCGTGAAGCAGCAAAGTGTCACAGGGTCTGCGACAACGCGAAGACAGGTGCCCTCGCACGTAGGTCTGCCAAAAAGTGACCGTTAAAGTCACTATTCATGAATTGATGGTTGGTTTGAGGCCAAATGGACAGGGCGGCAGGCATTTAAGGCAAACTTTATGGGCTAGATTCTTGAAAATTTGTCACCAATCTAGCATTGATGGGTCGAATGTGGGGGGAGTGGTAGAATTCAAATTCAAAAGGCCCTATAAATTACAAGTGGTTGTCTGGCAAAAAACACTTGGAAATTTGAGAACTGAGTTGTTGTGTGCTCAAGTCTTCATGAACCGAGACTTATTCGAGACTCTGAAAGTGAATTCATTGTTTGAGAAACTACCAAGGACACTAAAAGAATTATGGAATAGCACTATGTCAGCACCCAAAGAAGCCATGGACAGAAGAGTAGTGACAGCCAAGGAAGCCGTGCAGAAAATTGCGGAAGTGGAAGCCCCAGAGAGCGCCGAAATAATTGTTGAGGTCCCTAAATCACCGCGAACACCAAGACCTAATCTGGGGAAGGCCATTAATCTGGAAGCCATTAATCTAGAGACTGGCGAGGAGGAGTCTAAAGAAATCCTGGTGGAGGAGGAGGATGTAGAGATGGAATTTGAAGCCAAGGGTGTGAACCTGTTGTGGTAAAAACACAACCCCCCATTATTGATGTCTTCACTTCAAAAAATGGGGACCCTTTCTATAAATTTTTGGATAAACACATTTTAGGATTTTTATTTTATTTGATTATCCTACGCGATTGTTAATTTTTCATGTTCTTTGGATTCTTGTTTTGATTATTTTGTTATAATCAAATTTTTATAAGCTTCCCATTGATGCTTGTTTCGCCTCATTTGGTCAACTGGTTTAAAAATGGTACTCCTTTGAATTCCTATCATTTCTCTAGTCTGGGTTAAAAATGTTATTTCTATTCTTTTTATTTATTTTCGGAAAAGCTGTAGTTTAGATAGGCGAATTAGGCTTTAGAAAATTTCATAACTAAACTAAACATCATTAAAATAAAATAAAAATAAAAAACTGATTTTTAATATTAAATTTTAAGATTAATTAAAATTAATTATTATAATAAAATATAATTAATTTAATTAAAATTAAAACTTAATATTAAAAATATATATATAAAATAAACAAAATTTATTACACTAGATCGCAAGATCACATCGCAAAATTTCAATTAACACATTTATAAAAATTGTGATGGCCCTTATCTCCCGATATGCGATTGCGAAAGGTCAAAAGAGTCGGCGCATTAACCTTAATTTTCATAAAACTTGCATTCATGCGAATAAGTGAAAAGGTAATGGAATGTTAAAATAAAATGATTTAATATTAAAATAAAAATTAACAAAACGATGCTCCATTGCATCGCAAATTCTCAACAAGCAAGTTCTATAAACCTCAACCTAAAATTTCCTCTGATGCGATTTGCTCCCCAATGCGATATGAAGTCAATTCATGACTTTTATTTTAAAGCCATCCTCACGTGTGATTCTTTTTATTGATTCAAATTCATTAATAAGCTTATGTAAGTTATATTAACTTATATTATAAAATTGTAAATTAATTTTAAAATAAATTAAGTAATAGATAATATATATAATTAATTTAATTATTATTTAGATTGATATTAATTAGTTTATAAATATTTAATAGATTAGTTAAGTAGATTAATATTAATTAATAAATAGTTTGTTAAATGATTAGTTTAGTTTATTATTAATAATTAAATTAGAATTAATTATAAACTAATTCAGGATTAGATTTTTAATTAAAAGTTTGATTTTTAGCCGAGCAATAGAATTTCCAGATTTACACCAGATTTGACTCATCAACTTTGGAAGCTCATAGATTGAGTTGTACTTGGCCAAGTGAGGCCCAGGACGGCTCATTGGAAAAATAAAATCAAGGAGAATATTTCTGAGGAGGTTTCACTAATATATTTGATCATTAATTGGGTCAAAAATCACACAGAAGATTAAGCTCTGAATTTCTAAAAACAAAATCAATTCTCTGAGTTATTTTTTGCATTTTTATTTGTCCTAAGCCTCTTCTAATTGCAGATTCACTCATCAATAATATCTTTGGCCAATTAAACTATCCCATGCATCAATAAAGCTTATATTTTATTTTCAATGATTTATTTAAATAGAATTTGATTGGATTTATTTTAAATGCCAGAAATAGTATTTTGATTTTATTGTTGCATATTAATTAATTTTGATTTCTTTTTGCAGGAAAACAGTAGAAAAGATATGGAGAAAAAAGATCTCAATCAATGAGAAAGCTCCAACGATTAAAAATTGGAATTTTGAGCAAATAAAATTAGATTTGGCAGATTTCTCTTCAACAAACTTTCCTCTCAAGAATTCCTTTGCAAATATTATAAATAGCAGATTGCAGAATGTAATATGGGCTGCTCTCCTCTGCAATTCTGAAATTCTAAAAGCACTTTTGTAATAGGGATTTAGAGTTGCAGGTGGGAGGAATGGAATTTCAGATCTGGAGATTATTGAGGATTTTCTTTTACATCATGAGTTATGTATAATGAACGGAGTTTGCACTATTGTAGCTCTGCTTTTGAAAGCAGAAGCTTAGGCATTGTAAAGGACTATTAGAGACCGAAGCTGGAGAAATGGATTCAATAAAATGGTATTTCAAATACTATTGTTTTAAATGCTGGTTTCATTTTATAATAACAGGAATGGTGTCAATTTACTTACATATTTGTGCACTTTTGTCGATATGGGTAATTTGCTTCTATTTTATGTTATCTCTACTCTTATGAGCTGAATTTTGATTTCTGAGTAACTATTTACTCATAAATCTGTCTTTTAATAGTGGATGAATAGATAGTGATATGTTGTGAACTTCTTCCGCATATTATTGTTTAATTATTCAAGTTACTGATTAAATGATCAATACCATTTTGTGAACTACTTCCTGAGTGTTGTTGATTAATTATTTCAGTTAAAGGATCTCAATAGGATGTGTTTGGTATCCATGATGTCAGTTAATTAAACTATTTGATTAACTTGATATTCATTATAAACGATACATTTAAATCTCAATATTTTAAATACCTGCTCTTAATTAGGTTAGATCTATATCTGCCTAATTGAGATAGGATTAGGATAGTTTCTTTTGCTTGCATCTTAGCATAAGTTTGCATTTAGATTAATTCCTGCATTCTTTCAAGTCCTCTTTCCAAAGAGGAAAACTTTAGTAGTGGATTGGCTGAGCCCTGAATCAACTTAAGGATCACTTTCTTTCCTGATCAGCTAGAAGGATGATTTGATGTCTCTTTTCCATTGGTGAATGGAAGTCATATTTTGAGGCCATTGGAGATTGAGAGAAGGTAACTGGACCTAGTTGAACCAGTCGGAACCACCATTCCAAACGGAAAAGGAGATGCTAACCAAGGTCCAGATCGGGTGGTCTCCCCCATGTTGTTGCAGTGATTTTCGAGGCTTCAACAGAACCCTATTACCCGGTTACTTGAATATGTGCCTCCACGCAAGGGTAAAGCCAAGGTGCCAAAGGATATAGATGAGAGCAAAAGCTCTCTGCAAACTCCACTGCTCCCAGACAATCTTGTTTTTGAGGGACCACACTTGGGGCGGGTTCTTGTGTTGAATTTTGAATATTGGGACCTCGCACACCATGAGAAGTTACCACATTTAGCAACTGTGAAGCTAATGCGCCAGACGATTGATGAGATTGCTGGAACAATTAAATTGGAGCCGCACACATGGCTCATAGGTGTAGAGAAATCTGGGTTACTTAACCTGCTCTGGGTGCTACATTACCATCGTGCCCCAATGATCGTCTTTATCATCAGGCAGTTTCTCTGCTTGGTGCATGATGGGTGCTTGTGGCTGGAGGAGCCCATCCCCATCACAGACCATCTGATTCACCGGATTACACAGCTTCCTTACTTCCAGGAGGATCCAACCAATATTTCTGAAGGAAAAGGTGGTGAGTTGGCCCTCGTGGAAGGAATGAAGAAGAGGTTCAAGTTGGAGAAGAAAACGTGAGGATACGCCATCTTCAACATTAACAACCTTGCCGTCAAGGTGGAGACACAAATCCTAGCAAGGAAGGTGATGTGGAAGTGTCGCACAGATGAGGTGCCCACACCCGTGGTTGCACTCGCGGCCCAATGTGCATAAGGAGTCCAGTTCAACTGGGCAAGCTATCTATGTGGTGAGTTCCTTGCGAACTGTCACAAGGCATAGGAGTAGGGAAAAAAGCTTCACTACGCGTGGCTCCTATTGTCAATAGTACTGGTGGCATGGGAGTTGCCTTAAGATAGCGAGTTCCCTTCGGTCGTGTCGAACCTTCCAGAGGCAGCGAAGTACGCTTCGTTGTGGGCAAGCAAGGATGCGCAGCGGATAAAGGAGAGAAATATATTTTGGATATTAATGGAGATGAATATCTGAATGGGGATCATTCGCAAGCCACGGTTGTCACCCATAGTATACAATAGTTTACAGAGCTTTGCAGAGTTCAAAGAAGATTTCCACCATGTCTTCATTAGGGCGTGGAAGGAACCTATGAAGACGTGGCATGATTTACCATACCTGGCGACCGACGATGTGATATTCGCAGTCCTTGAGTCTTGGCCGCTGGAGTGGCGCACTCCAACTGGCTACGCGGTGGAAATGGATAAATCTGCTACGCAGTGAAAGAAGGAAGAGACAAAGCTTTGAATGGTGCATCTAGTAGAAAATCACAGAAAAGATGAAGTAGAGGCTAAGGCCCAGGCAACGTGCGACGTTGCGAAGTTGGCGGAATAGAAGAAAACAAGAGAAGCGTAGTGTGAAGGATAGAAGTCACCTTCACTTAAACCACAGATAGGCACAGAACAAGGTGGCGCAGACTAGCAAACGACATCAACCTAACTCAAGTGTTTGTGACCGCGAGAGCAGACAGTGTCGCGGAAGAAAACCAAGGCATCCAAAACGTCCTTCAACCCAATCACCCTCACTAAGGGGGATTTGCATGATATCAGTGAAACGATGAGGAATGTCACCGCGGACGCCCTCCAACAATTTGAAGAACAACAACAGTTGGTATTGGGGGCTCTTTGAATAGAGTTGCAGGAGTTGCAAGTTCGCACTCCATAGGTTGGCACAGTTTCCACCAGCCTTGCAATCGGCACTGTAGCTACCGAAGAGATGTTGTGCACATGGGTGACCAATGCGGTACTGTTACCTGATGAGGCACTCACTACATAAAATGAGGTCGATGGGCCTAGGGTTAGTAGTCTAAAAGGGGTAGGATTGAACATGGTTGCACTCCCTCAGGAGACGCTCTACCTATTACAGGGTGGAGTCACCATGGAACTCAAGGCCAGGGAGAGTTGCGCTCTACAAGTAATGAGTGAGCAACAGATCAACATTAAGTAGTTAGGCCTACAAGGCAACGAGGTAGTGGCGCAGAGCAAACAGATAATGTAGATCATAGAGGAAGCTTTCCAGATGGTCCTGGAGTTGGACATTCAAGCAGAAGAACTGGTGGAGGTGTGCGTCCATAAGTTATCCACAGTGGTGTGTGACGTTAGAGCAAAGATGGCCAGGGTTCAGCTAGATCTAAACCTGTATATTGTAGAACTACAGTTGAAGGCTCAACCTTCAACTCTGCCGAAGATCAGGGAACAGCACACCATTACTCTTACAGTAGCAACAGTGGTGGTTGACAGTGCAAGTGGCAGAATGCATGCAGCTCTCCGAATTATCATTTGAGGTCCTAACCACCCTCTAGGAGGACCCGAATGTAGAGCACCTAGAGACAGAGGCACACGAGCTCCAAGAGAGGTACGGCGAGGTAAAAGGGACCACGCAAACAGTTTCCCTTACACAGAGGCTTGCACAGATGCATGAGGCAAAGGCACTCAAGGAACAGGTGGATGCCGCTCAGCATAAAGAAGCAGCCTTAAAAGCATGCCTATAGCCATGGATTGATGAGGTTTACACAATCGCAGCCTCCATTGAAGGGAAGCTCGTGAAACTGTACGAAGCTTAGTAGAATATTCAGAGCAGCATTTCAGCAGAAGTCACCGAGAAATGCGTGGAAGAAGTCCAGCAGGCGGCCGCTCAGTGTGTTACCGATGTTGCGGTGATCTAGACAGAGCTGGAAGGTCTACGCACTAATATCTCCACACCTGCAAAGTGACTCGAGGGAAAGTCACGATGTTTGTGTTGGGGGCCTATTAGGCGCGGGATCCCCCAAGGGCAGTTTTGGGGCTAAAAGCCTATATTTTGGTCCAATTTTGTAATCCTAATGTAAATACTCATAATTTTGTGGGCGTAGAGTGTGTAGTTGTTAAAGATTCATAGGGTTGATTGCCCTTATTTTGATAATGTAATGTTGGTTTTAAAAGATCTACCCATGGTCCGCGGAACATGGGATTGTATAAATAGAGCTGAGCTCTAAGTAGTTAAGGACAATGAAAAACATGAAGAATGATATGATGTATGGGAGATAGCTCTGAGTAGACCTCTAAGTTTGGGTCTTAGCATAGGTAGAGGCTCTACAGCTGAGTTCGCAGAGGCCTAGAAGTCCGTAGCTGAGTCCATAGACCCCTGTAGCTAAGTGCACAGGGCAAGTCGAGTCTATGATCATATGGAATTATCAATAAAGAGAAGTATTCTATAAATTCTACATCTTTATTTCTTACTTATGCAACTGATATATTGGGTACGAATTTCACTTCTAATACTTATATGATGCACGAATGTGTATAACTGTATTGGTTAAGTGAACGCAAGTAAGAACATCTATTTACGTGAAGCTAATTAAGATCTGTTAATAAGATAAGTAAGATACTTGGCATAGTTTGGGAAATATCACAGTTCGCTACCCTAGAAATTTGAAAGCATATCAGCCCCTGGTTAGGGTTGTTTGGAAGCCAATTGTAACAATTTGCGAAGGTACTGAAGGGTAGAACCAAGGGATAAGCAACCTACATGAAGGCAAGTATAGTTGGAATAAACTGACATCACAACCATCTCAAGGGTGCCGAAACTTGGTTCCAACATTCCCCCATACTACTTCGGGTGAGACTTCAGTCCGCGCTATGTGGGAAAATGCCAAAAGGGCCAGTAGTTTAGGGATTTGTTTGGCTAACTAAAGTTGAACCTGGGTCAGGCCCCCACAAGCCAACAACAAGTGAACATATTTACAAATAGGATTGAAGCCTTAATGCAGAAGGGACTACCAAGTATCTATGTCATCAATGACAAGTTGATCACTCATGAGGACTATATGCAGAAGATGAAATAGGTTGCAAAAAGCAGCATCAAGCTCAATGGAATCAAAGGGAGTATGATAGAAAAAGCATTTATGGAGACCATGTCAAATGACTTCCATGAGAAGAATGAGGCAAAACATATTTTTACTGTGAAACCAACTTTTGTTATGTATATAGAGGTAGATGAAATATACCACAGGGTGACAAAGTTAACAGTGCGAGATGGGAAGAGTTACTTGATTTACTCAACTAAGTATTAACTCAAGAGCAGTGAAATATCTTGCCAACATAGCAGCCAGCAACTTTTAGTTCAGCATCGCATTCTGTTTTGGATGACTCAGCAACAGAAACCACCCAAACAGGGCCACCGCTTTCCTCAATAGCCTATGTGGCCTATTCTTTTGCTAGGATTAGATGTTATTAGTTTGTAATTAGGCTAATAATATATTGTTGGTTTGACAGCGATTTTATAAATCATTATTGTAATTTTTATTATAAATACTTCACTATTTGATGTATTAATGGTTGGTTTCTGAATGTAATTTCTATTGCATATTGTAATTTTGTGTTGTCTTAAAGGGTGATGTGTTGTCTTAAAGGGTGATGTGTTTTTTGTCCTTATCTGTTTAAACGTTGTTATTTCTTTCATCTGTTTTTCTAAATCTGAATTAATCAACAGAAATTGTGATAAATATGATTCGTTATCTAGAGCGCACTATTTTGGCTATTGTTAATTTTAATGTTTTCCACTAAAGTCAGGTCAAATAATTTTTCATTTCTCTTTGGTCTCTACTTAACATTACACTTCTGCTTTTCCACCATCCATTTAAATTTTGAAAATATCCATTTAGTGCCACCTAGCTTGCCCTGTGAGAACTCCTTTAAAAATTGATGAACAAACTCCAGTTTTAGTTTATAGACTCCATAGCCCAATGGAAGTATAACACACAAATCAACCAAACCAATAAAAACAAAACAAACAAGTATATTCATAGCTAGCCTAAAACTTACACTAAAACAAAGCTAAATTAAATAGATAGATCCCTCTCTGAAGCTAGCAAGGCTAGATCTCTGCTTCCAAAGTGGTTTTTATGTTTTCCTATGTGTTTACTCCCTCAAGCTCAAAAATACAGAATGACAACATAGTGGTGACTGTTAGTGTCAGTCTTTACAGCCTTCCTCCAGTGATCAAATGTGCTCTTACATAGTGATTTTGAAGTGTCAAGGTCAAATTTTGTCATTTCAGTGAGTCTTCAAGCAAAATTTGGTCACTAGGCCTTAGGTCTAGGGTTTGCTTTAACTCCTTCTAAAGTTGCCAAAATGTCAGTCTATGTCATCATTCAGCTGATTCTATCACCATTCATAGGGTTTTCATTATCATGTCAGTGTCTAATGAGTCATTTTACATCTTGTTCATGCTTCAGTTGCGCCCAGGCAAG
>APFE030170317.1:35777-46749 GCA_000404065.3 Pinus taeda | reverse complement strand
TCGATGTCATGAGCTTCCTCAATGATTCAAGATGTATAAAAGGAACAAATGCTAGGATTTTAGATTGATCAAAGAAACAAGGTGCTTGGAATTAAAAGAGTGATCAATGATGGTCAACTTTTATAGTGGATGATGGTTGGTATCCTCTATATGTTTTTTAAGCTAGGCTTTGAATGGGTGACTTGTCTTTCCAATGTAAAAATTCTCATAGGAACAAGGAATTTGGTAAAATTTTGAACCTAGCATGCGATCATACTTATCTTTTGCTGACTAGAATATCTATTGAATGGATTTATGGGGTTTAAATATGGCTTTTATGTTCCTTTTGGTCATGATATTTGCAATGAGATTGGTGGTTCCTTTTATGTATAGGAAAGAGACCTAGCCATTATTGGAAGAAAATTTGGAGCAGTGAAGACCCAGGGTTCATCCTAAGTTTTCCAACAAAGGAAGTCACCATAGTCTAGATTTTCGTCAGCATTTTCACTCTCTTTTTGCAAAAGGAGCATCTCACCTTAGGCAAGCCATAACCAAGAAAGAAATAAGGGATCCAAGTCAGTGGAGGAAGACTAAAGTTGTTGTTATATTATTTGCACAATTAATCATCTTACTAACCTACAAAACCATATCACTACTTGAACAACCATTTATGAAACAAAAGGAAAAGATTTTAAAGGGCCCATGTAGACATTAATCACTCAACAAAATACATTCACAGAAACTCCTTTTATTATTAATATAGCCGATATATTACATCAAAAACCCATACAAACTTGCATGATCTCTTAGATCAGATCAAATTACAGCAAACATTACATTCATATACAGGATTTAGATCTCTACACAAATTGCAAACTTCTACATGCAATCAAAACCAGTAACGGAAGACAAGCATATCAAAATATTTATCTATTGATGCTCAATTTGTCCCTATGCATCTTCTTTTATAGGTTCACTTGCTTGATCTCATCCTTACGTAGGTTCGTTGATCCCGCTCTTGATCTGGTCCACCTTGACAAAATCTTGGTACCTTTATACCTTTCCTTCTTGATTCTTTCAAAATTGATCCAACCTTTCCTTCTTTCATGGGTGTGTTTTCCTGGTTTATTGGTTGCTCTAATTCCAATGTTTAATTCTCTACTACATTCATTTTTCTGGTGATTTGTTTCCGATGGATTTATCCATTCTTCTTACACAACTATTTTGTGAGATTATTTTCCAAATACTTTCAAAAAATGAAGGACCCAACAAGCCCCAACCACAATCTATTGACTCATCCTCGAGTCAATTTATTGTTGATGCATTTGTTCCTTGATTTTTCTATTCTTCACCACTTACAGTTGTTTCTCCATCAAACGAAGGACCCAACTCTGGCACTGATTGTAACACATCATATTTAAAGTTGTATAGGTGGAAACAAAATTATTTCATGTTTCTAAAATAGTATAAACTTTTCCTAGAAGCTATTATGTAGTCTCGACATTGAGCTCTCCAGGTTGGGACTGGATGAACTGCTGAAGTTGGCCATCAACATTTGAATTGACAGCCTTCAAGGTGACAAAAAAAATTTGCATGATAGGATGAAGGTCTTGGAGTACACGCTTGGTGGTATGTGTTGCTTCTTCAATATGATTTATTTGAGCATCTAATGCATTTTATTTGACCAATAACGCCTTCTATTGTTCCAAGTCTGAAGTGTTCGTATCCTAATCAAATAGTTTCTTAACATTTTCCCAAATTGGATACATGGGTTAATTCTTTTTATAAAGGACACCACTCTAGTACGAGACTTGACTGAAAATACATTGATATTCATTCATGAAGTGATGAAGGGTCTCTTTCACTAATGACATTGTAACAATATCTTGATAAATCTGCTCGTGATATTGGGTAGACATATCCCAGAGTTCTTGGTAAATATTACTAACATTATCTTGCAATTCTTTATTCTTCGCAACCAAAGTCAAGCATGTCGCTTCGACAAAATAACAATGTTCAGCAGGGGCATAGGTGGAAAAGTCTTATGGCTTCTCATCAACAAATCCTACAAATGTGGGCCACATGGATAGAGGGAAGTATGCGATGAAGCGGGCTTTTCTCTAGTAACAGTCACAACACACTGAGCAGTAATAGTAGCACCCTTGTGCATGAGATCAATTAGGTTGGACATGGAAGGTTTGTGATTTTTATAGGGCTGCTAAATGAAAAGGGGTGTGGGGTTGGTGAACAATCAAAGAGTGGAAATGTTGATTGGTGGTGCAATAGACACAGGTGAAACAACATGAATAGCAGTGGCTTTATGAACTTGGGAACCTACCTCTGACCAATTCATGTGGGCAAAATAAATACGCTCTTGCACCTTCTTCATTAGCGGTTGTAAGTCTTCATTAATATCAGTAGAATTCTTCTAGGATGATGATGGAGTGCCATTGGTAGAGTCCTTAGGGCACATTCCATCAAATGAGTATATAGCTACGCCATCATTATACATAGCAATTATTTTGGATCATGAAAGTACGTCATTGTGGAAGTCATTCTCATTGAAATAAAATGACACCTTGCACATTGAAAGAGTTGCAGGTTTGACAGTTAAAGGTTGAACATAGGAATTATTGTGGCTTATTCTAAACCATATTTGTTGCACATAATGGTCGAACAATAGAATAGGTACTCTAGAAACATTATGGGTGATGGCGATCATTTTTTTGTACCATTGCTCAAAGGCATGCTCATTAAAATCACTATTCACATGATATTCAATGCTTTGCCAAGAGGAATAAACATAGGTGAGCAGCTCATCATCAACAATGGGTGTTAGATCTCACCCTTCGAGCAGAAACCATTTCAGCATGACAAGACGAATGACCAGATATTAAAAAATAAAATAGTTTTCCCTTGCATGAACATCTTCACAGGCTTTAAATAACTCATTAAGTAAGTAATTAGACCAATTAAGTTGTTCCCCTTTGATGCAGGCCTCTGTGACAGAGATGGCATCGAGTGAGAATTCTCCCTTTGTATAATGGTGCATGAGCTTGCTAGAAATGATATAAAAGGAGAGCTTGATTGGTTGATAATCATTCCAATGACTGCTCCTAGACCCTTTCTTTGAGTGCCATACTTCGTATAAATATTATTAGTGCAAAATTTCTTGCTGTTTCAAGACACATTAGAATGTCGTAGCAACATCATAACCATATGCAGACAATCCAATGAGCCTGTAAATATCATGGACATGGATTGGTTATTGATGATCCAACCACAACAAACCTCCATGAAGTCGGTTCATCAAAAACTTAGTGCAACACACAACTTCTCCTGTGGTACAAAAAACAGGTAATTCACATAAAATTAACAATGATGACTCCTTCAGCGAGCGGAAGTCAAGTTTTATTTTGAGAGAAGAGAAGGGTGGGTATCTAGACTCACATTGGGTTCCATGAAGACATTCGTGCATAGTGTAGGGAAGAGAACATGGTCAAATAGATCATTATCGACAAGGGAAGCTTTATCATACTTCCCCAATAGGTCATCGAAGGTATGAATACATGAATCTATAGGAAAGAGAGAAATGATAATTTTAGACAGGTGACCCATGGTAGCAGAATGATGACTTTAAACTAATTTAATAGGTAGGTGACATAAAGGAAAAGACACAGAGGAATATGATATGGAATCTGGGATGAAAGACTCAAGAAACTCACAAGTGGAATGACATGCAAATGACAAAAAGCGAAGGTTATATGGAAATGTGCAATGGAAGTTTGAAACGCCTAGATCTTTTCCCCATAAATGTGCTACGGACCAAAAATCCCCCACAACTATGATAAAAATCACTTAAATTTCCCAAATGCCTTAAATGGATGACTAAAAAAATGAAAAGTTAACTGAAAATATTACGGAAATACGATCAAATATGATTGCGAATGATTGCAACAAGACTAGACTTAATGATTGAAAACATAGGTATTAATGATGAATGAAATGGCAGATTAGAGAAGACAAGACCTCCCCAACCATAATTACTTGCAATGGGCTGCAAATAAAAGGTTTTATTGACGTGACTGACAAATGAGACCATTTCTAATTGACACAACCGACAAAAGAAACAGACTCTAACTAAAATTGACACAATTATCCTAACATTAAAATTTGACTAATACTCCCTTTATGAGGCCGACTTGAATGGGTGGCAGATAGACTTGGTGGAGGATCCATATTAGACTAATTTACATAAACAAAAACAAAAAAAAGACAAAAAGACAAAAAAAACAAAAAACAAAAAAAAAACTTCTTTGACACAAAATGCCCAATAAGGGGCTATTACATGATAACAAGGATAATGACTCATGACATAAACCCTAGAAGCACAAAATGGGTGCTTTGACCTAGAAACGAAATAAATTAAGCATTAAACCCATGTTTATAAATAATTTTTCTTTTTCTTTCTTTTGATAAATACAGTACATCATGACCCAATTACATTACATCCTTACATCTTCTTTTATAGGTTCACTTGCTCGATCTGGTCCTCACATAGGTTCGTTGATCCCACCTTTGATCTAGTCCACCTTGACAAAATATTGGTACCTTTGTACCTTTCCTTCTTGATTCTTTCAAAATTGATCCAACCTTTCCTTCTTTCATGGGTGTGCTTTCCTGCTTTAATGGTTACTCTAGTTCCAATGTTTAATTCTCCATTGCATTCATTTTTCTGGTGATCTATTTCCAATGGATTTATCCATTCTTCTTCTACAACTGTCCTGTGAGCTTATTTTCCAAATAATTTTAAAAAATGAAGGACCCAACAAGCCCCAACCACAATCTATTGAATCATCCTTGAGTCAATTTATCGTTGATGCATCTGGTCCTTGATTTGTCTATTATTCATCGCTTGCAGTTGTTTCTCTATCAAACAAAGGACCCAACTCTAGCACTGATTGTAGTACATCAACTTTAAAAGTTTTATAGGTGGAAACAAAATTATTTCATGTTTCTAAAATAGTATAGAATTTTCCTAGAAGCTATTATGTAGTCTTGACATTGAGCTCTGCGGGCTAGGACTGGATGACCTACTGAAGTTGGTCATCAACATTTGAATTGACAGCCTTCAAGGTGACAAAATGTTGTTGCATGATAGGATTAAGGTCTTGGAGTACACGCTTCATGGTATGTGTTGCTTCTTCAATCTGATTTATTTGAGCATCTAATGCATTTTCTTTCACCAATAGCTCCTTCTGTTCTTCCAAATCTGAAGTGTTCATATCCTGATCAAAGAGCTTCTTAACATTTTCCTAGATTGGATACATGGGTTAATTCTTTCTAGAAAGGACACCACTCTAGTACGAGACTTGACTAAAAATACATTGATATTCATTCATGAAGTGATGAAGGGTCTCTTTCACTAATGATGTTGCAACAATATCTTGATAAATCTGCTCGTGATATTAGGTAGATAGACCCCATAGTTCTTGGTAAATCTTACTAACAGTATCTTGCAATTCTTCATTCTTCCCAACCAATTTCAAGCATGTCTCTTTGACAAAATAACAACGTTCAGCAGGGGCATAGGCACAAAAGTCTTATGGCTTCTCATCAACAAATCCTACAAATGTGGGCCACATGGATTGGGGGAAGTATGCGATAAAGGGGGCTTTTCTTTAGTAACAGGCACTGCAGTCTGAGCAATAGTAGTAGCACCCTCATCCGTGAGATCAATCAGTTTGGACATGGGGGGTTTGGGATTTTTACAGGGCTATTAAATGAAAAGGGGCATGGGGTTGGTGAACAAAGGAAGAGTGGAAACGACAATTGGTGGTGCAATAGACACAGGTGAAACAACATGAATAGTAGTGGCTTTATGAACTAGGGAACCTACCTCTGACCAAGTCATGTGCACAAAATAAATACGCTCTTGCACCTTATTCATTAGCAGTTTCAGGTATTCATCAATATCAGTAGAGTGCTTCTAGGATGATGATGGAGTGTCATTGGTAGAGTCCTTAGGGCACATTCCATAAAATGAGTATATAGCTACACCATCCTTCTACATAGAAATTATTTTGGATCATGAAAGTACCTCATTGTGGAAGTCATTCTCATTGAAATAAAATGACAACTTGCACATCAAAAGGGTTGTAGTTTTGACAGTTAGAGGCTGAACATAGGAATTATTGTGGCTTATTCTAAACCATATTTGTTCGCACAATGGTCGAACAACAGAATAGGTACTCTAGAAACATTATGGGTGATGGAAACCATTTCCTTGTACCATTTCTCAAAGGCATGCTCATTAAAATCTCTATTCACTCGATATTCAGTGCTTTTCTAAGAGGAATAGACGTAGGTGAGCAACTCATCATCAGCAATGGGTGTTAGATCTCGTCCTTCAAGCATAAACCATTTCAGCATGACAAGAGGAATGACCAGATATTCAAAAATAGAATAGATTTCCCTCACATGAACATCTTTACAGGCTTCAAATAACTCATTAAGTAGGTAATCAGACCAATTAAGTTGTTCCCCTTTGATGTGGGCCTCTGTGACAGAGATGGCATCGAGTGAGCATTCTCCCTTTGTGTAATGGTGCATGAGCTGGATGGAAATGATATAGCAGGTGAGCTTGATTGGTTGATAATCATTCCAATGACTGCTCCTCGACCCTCTCTCTGAGTATCATATTTTGTGTAAAGATTATTAGTGCCAAATTTCTTGCCCTATTGTCATGCGGAAAGAGTTATTTTTGCGGACAAACCTAACCTCCCTAGGAGTCTAAGACTCTCTAGTGACAAACAAACCAAACAAGAGAAATCCTTCTCTAAACACACGTTATTCTATGAGAAATCAAGTGTTTTCCGATCTTACCTTAGGTCCAACGCTTGTTGTAGCAGTCCAGCCTTGCTGATCCAGATGAGCTCCTCCTTCACTTTAAGACCTGCATACACTAACAAAGCAAACGATTACATAACACCTGAATAATTCATAAAACAAAGCATATTCATCACATAGACCAAGGAGTACATGAAATAATTCATTAACAACAAATCATGGAGAAGAATGGACTTATTTGTATTAAGGAAACAAAAAAGGAACCATTACAACCTGAGCCTTGGTGTTGTGCAAGCTCCTCCCAGGGTCCAACAAGAGATTTCCTCTACTTTGACAAGCTCACCCACTCCCAATATGGCAAAAAGGAAGGATAGTGATCTCTCCTCACAAGTCAACAATGGAAGTCCTAATTCCAGCAGCATTTACCCTTTAGAATGTTCAGCTTTCAACCTCCCCTCCTTTGGCCCAAGGCCTGTATTTATAGTATTCTAGAGGAAGTTATTCAGTTCCAACATCAATGGGATACTCCCTCTTTTGGATGGGGTAGCTCCTCTCTTGATGGGATAAGTTCCTCTATCATAGGGATGCATGAACCATCTGGAGGCGCTCAATACACGTCAAACACTCTTCTAGAAGGCTCTAGAAGTGACCACAAGTAACTTTTTAAAGATGAAACTCGCGCCTTTTGACCTTTCTAGGGGTACGCACCCATCCTTTGGCTTACAGAGTGTACAAGTATGCAGGTACAGTGTGTTTGGGATGCGTACACGCAGGCAAGGTAGAGAGAACCTGCGTACCCAGAGATATACATGTTTTTAAGTGACTTTCTCTCTTTTTGAAGTTTGACATGAAGAGCAGAGGTATGAGGCTTGACAAGGAGGATAAGATGACTATTGATGGAGCCATATTAACTGCAGATAGTCATGGTGACAAATTTCAGTGTAACAGATCTTGTGCAGGAGGAGATTAGGAGGAGCACACGAGATGGTTCTTCATCCAAGGATGATCATGAAGAAAATCTGGCCTTAGCAAGTAAGGCAAGGAAAGGGAAGGGGAAGGATTCCCATTTAAAATTGAATTATTTTCATGGAGGGAAGAAGGGTGACATATCTAAAGTAAGATTCTTTAATTGTCACAATATGGGACATTATTAGACTAATTTCCCATAAAATAAGTCCAAGAAGGGATCCTTGGAAGGATCGGAAGTTGAGGCATTAGCCTCTCAGTTCAAAATGGACTTTACCCTCATCGCATGCATGGTGTCATCAATGGTGGGTTGTGTCTAGTATCTTGACAGTGGAGCCTCATTCCACATGAACAGTGATAAAATTTATTCAGTGCCTTGGAGGAGAAAGACCTCAAGATGCGCATAGATATGGATGACGACGAAAGGTATAGTGTTTCAGGAGTGGGCACAGTTGCTTTTCAGAGGGAGCATGGAGCTCCTCTCACCTTAACAGATGTGATGTATGTGCCTGGACTGAAGAATAACTTGGTATCGGTCATGATGTTGGAGGACAAAGGCTACGATGTTGTCTTCAGTACAGGAAAGGCGTTCCTAAGACACATAGCCATGGGTCAGACCAAGAGGATAGGGATTCAGGTGAAGAATATCTATAAACTAGAGATAGATGATTGTGCAACATTAAGTACGAAAGCAAAATTGGTGCAAAGCCAAGACATTGATGAGTTGTGGCATAGGTGGTTGGGCCATTTGCATCATGGGGCTTTCAAGATAATGCAGCAGATATCTACAGGACTTCCCAAAGTTAAACTTGAGCAAGTTGACACATGCATAGGTTGTACCTTGGGAAAGTACACCAAGTCTTCCTTTCATGATTGAGATAGTCGAGCAGAGGCTATCTTAGAGCAAGTTCATACTAATGTGTGTGGACCATTCTCAATGACATCCACAGTGAAGAAAAGATATTATGTGATTTTCATTGATGACTATTCTCGTAAATGTTGGATTTATTTCATGCAGAAGAAGGACCAAACTTTCACAAAGTTTTGTGAGTTCAAAGCTTTGGTTGAGAAAGAGTCAAAGAAGAAGATCAAGGCCTTGAGAATCAAAAATGGGGGAGAATATGTCTCTCAAGAGTTTAAGGAATTTTGTGCAGTGGAAGGAATTAAATGAGAGTTGACAGCACCTCATAACCCATAGTAGAATGGGGTGATCGAGAGGAAGAACAGAACTATTGTAGGGGCAGCACGACCAATGTTGCATGACCAAGGCCTACCACTTCACTTGTGGGCTAAGGCATGCAACACAACGGTTTATTTGCAAAATAGAAGCCCGCATCGCATACTTGGGATGAAGACACCAAAGGAAGCTTTCTCCGATAAGAGACAAGATGTGGGTCATTTCAAGATCTTTGGCTCATCGGTATATTTCCATGTGACGAAGAATGCATGGAAGAAGCTTGAGCTGATAGCAGAGTTGGGGATACTTGTGGGGTACATCGATACACCTCACAAATATCGAGTGTACTTGCCTACTAGTCAGAGGACAGTGGTTTGTAGAGATCTCAATTTCGATGAGCAGAAGGCCATGCGAGTTTCCCTTGAGAGGGAGATCCAACTACAGGCTATGGAGGAACTATTGGTTCCTAAGCAGGAGTAGCCTCAGACTAATGTGGAGCAGCCACATGTAGAGGTTTTAGGAGTGGTGACATCCACTCAAGAAGAATCTTCCAAAGATGGACAGAAGCACACAAGAGAAGCTGGCAGATTGTTGGAGGATACGAGGGAGAATGTGGGAGCACCATTTCTCAGTACAAATAGAGGAGGTAACCTGAGAGGTACACTGGATACATGGCCCTTGCTGGGGAATGTGTTGAGAACAAGCCATCTTCCTTTGAGGAAGCAATGTAGCAGCCGATTTGGGTTGATGCTATGGTGGAGGAGTATGACTCCATAGTTCGTAACAGTGTTTGGGACGTGATTCTGAGACTGAAGAACAAGTTAGTTGTGAGTTCCCATTGGCTTTACAAGGTAAAGCAAGTTGCTAATGGTAGTGTGGAAAAGCATAAGGCAGGATTTGTTGTCGTGGCTTTTCACAGGTTGAGGGGATTGACTGTGATGAGACTTTTGCTCCTGTCGCACAGTACTCATCTATCAAATCTATGTTGGCACAATCAGCACAGATGGGTTGGAATATCCATCAGATGGATGTGAAGACTGCATTCCTTAATGGCCAAATTGAGGAAGAGGTACACATAGAGTAGCCAAAGGTTTTGAGACCTTCGATCATGAGTTTCATGTGTGCCGACTCAGGAGAGTTTTGTGCGGGCTGAAGCAAGCACCTCGTGCTTGGTACACCAGGATAGAGAACTACTTCACCGGGTTGGGCTTCAGAAAGAGTGAAGAAGATGTGAACCTGTACCACATCATGGTGAAAGGTAAGTTATTGATCATTGTACTTTATATTGAAGATCTCATATTGACTATAGATGATCAATTGATCATGTCTTGCAGGGAGGACCTTGCAAGAGAATTCGAGATGAAATACATGGGTCTCATGCATTACTTCCTTGGCATGGAAGTGTGGCAAAAATATGGGGAGTTGTTTGTGTCTCAGGGCAAGTATGCCAACAAGATACTCAGGAGATTCCACATGGAGAAGTGCAAGCCCATGCAGACTCCTCTAGTAGGTAACTGGAGGAAGGAGGATGCTACTTCAGGAGAAGTAGTGGAAGCTACTGTGTACAGGTAGCTTGTGGGTTCACTAATGTACTTAGTGAACACACGACCAGATTTGTGCTATGTGGTGAACCAGCTGAGTCAAGAGATAGTTCAGCGTACCAAGATGTTTTGGAAGGCAGAAAATCATGTATTGAGATACCTCAAAGGCAAATCTCAATATGGATTATGGTACATATGGACAGAGGGAGTGAAGCTATAGGGTTTCACTAGTGCAGATTGGGTAGGGAGTCCATCAGATAGGAAGAGCACTGCAGGAGGGATTTTCAACCTTGGTTTAGTGGCAGTTTCTTGGTACAGTAGGAAATAGAGGTTAGTTGCACTCAGCTCGGCAGAGGCAGAATACATGGTTGCAAGTCAGGATGCATGTGAGGCCATCTGGATGCGGAAAATCCTAGTTGGTTTGTTTGATCAGAGGATGGATCCAACTATGATCTATTGT
>APFE030170317.1:16705-31158 GCA_000404065.3 Pinus taeda | reverse complement strand
AAAAGAGAGAAAAATTCCTTCTGCACTCATACTACTGGGACCACTCCAGTAAAAGCGGAGCTAAATACGAGACAACATCAGACTGTAAGTGAAGGTAGCCTACCTTCTCTTACAAATCCTTTGGGTATTATGTGTCTTGGGGATCCCTTCAGGGATTTCAGAGCTGAGTTGAGGACTCAGGTATCCTGCCCACATAGCGTGTTATCTATGACTATGTCCCCCCCAGTGATGTCTATGATCTAACATATATTTAGTGGCCAAAATTTTAAGGACTTACACAAGGTGACTAGGATGGGTTGTCCTGGTACCTAACATAGATGGACCTACTCTGTCTTCAGTTTTTGGGAGGGTGCTCGTCTTCACGAGAGTACTTGGCCCCTCAATCTAAAGTTCAGGCGAAGCTCTAGAGTAACCGTAACTATACATCTAGCCAGTCTTCTCTGTTATTCATTGAGATACTGGGTTTCATCTCCAATGATCGGTGCTTATCAAATAAGGTCATTTCCCTATGTTTGTTGTTTTCTCAATTTAGTGTATTTCTTTTATATTTTTTAGGTACCTAAGTGCTATCATTTGAGACTTTAACGAATATCACGATAAAATTTATTGATAAAAATTAACGGTCACTATGGCTACATCTGGCCCTCGTCGACACTCTAGATGATTGCTAGAACTTCCTCCACTCATTATGGAAGATCCGCCGAGTTCCACTGAACCGGATTCCCCATCTTCAAGGGAACAGTCTCCTAGATCTCACACGGGATTTGTTTGGATAATTGACGATTCAAGTTTGCCGGAGGATTTCTTTACCAAAGGATTTCTTGCTCCCTTTAACCCTCCGCTCACGAATTCGTTGGAACCTGTCTTGGCTCCCATGGTACCTGTACTTCCTGCTTCTATAGTTGGAACATTTCCATCTATCATGTCGACGACTAACGGGTCGTGGAACTTTGTGGATGCTTTCGGTCCTCCACCACTTCCCCAGTCGACAGTCACCACAACACCGTCAATGGTGAATCCCGTTATCCCCTTTGTCCCAGGTACAACCACTCACATGACACCCTCTACAAGTGGAACCCAACCAATCTCGGGTTCCACCCCTTTGGTTTCAAACTGCATACCTTTGACAAGTGCCACATACAGCTCTCCCTATAACACTCAATGTGGCACTATGGGCACGGTTCCCATTTACCAACAATATGGTCGACCGCCATTGTATAGTTCAAACCCCTAGATTCCTGTATCTGGGGGGGTTCCCAATATGCACCTGCCGGTAGGGAATGTAACTGTTCCCCCTCCATTCTCAGGCATGCATGGTCAGTCGCTAATTGACATGAACAGTCCCTATGTCAATCAAGGACAAATGGTTAGTTTTGTGTCAGGTTGGAATCCTCAAGGGGTTCCCAACTAATCCATGGGGGAAACCTACTCACAATTCAAATGAGTCAAGGGGGCACCGCATATCCTAGGGGAAATTCTATACCCCAGTATCAAAATCCTCACAGAAATCCACTATACAACACCATACCTCAAAGCAACTGCTACACCATGCAACCCATGTATAATATTGGGAGCCAAACGATGGGAGGAGCGCAAGGCCTCTCAATTCATATGTCATCACCATGGTCTGAGTCGGGGGCACCAAACTCTCTACCTTTCTTGGAAACATTGGACATACCCGACTTATACACACTGAAAAATGACCCTATCTATCACAACTTACGATGGCCACCGATCCCACATAAGATACCAACAGACATCCCTAAGTTCGATGGAAAGAAAGGGGAGGATCTGTGCACCCATATCACCACCTACCATCTTTGGTGTGTTTCAAGCTCTATGGTGGATGATAGTGTACTGTTACATATTTTTCCCCACACCCTCACTGGCAACGTAGCTAAATGGTACATTGAGTTACCACGTGTGTCAGTAAACACCTTCGACGCTTTAGCGATGGAATTCCTAAAGCACTTCCAGCTACCCATCCACTATGAGACTGGGATAGAGCTCCTCACTTCATTTCATCAGGATACTGCCACCCACATCTCTGATCATATGCATGAATGGAGACATAGGCAGAGGTTAGTCAAAGCTCCCCTCCTAGACTTTCTCTTAATGGACTGGTTCTGCAAGTCCTTACTCCCGTAAATTGCTAGAGATGTCGCTCTAGGTGGTGGGTCACATAAGACCAATCCATATGTTGTGCTCAGCACTTAGATTTGATATATTCACAGTCTAGAACTCTTTACGACATAATCCCTAATGCCCCTGGTAACCCCAGTGTTTCTGCTACTCAGCACCCTCGAGCGCATGTCGACGGGATCATCGATGCAACCTCTGGGGCTGCTGTAAAACAACTCAGCTGTCACATCGCCGCGATGTCAGTGGACCCCTCTACCAAATTGATTACTCTTCTTGCCACCACGATAAAATCTATGCAGTCTATGCAAAAATCCAGTGGCAAGAACAACAAGAATAAGAAAAATACCACTCCTTCTGAGGAGTGGTCAACAAAGCAGCAAAACCCAAAATAAAAGGCTACTGTGCCTACTGACGATGAAAAGGATATGCCCACCAGATTTCCATGCAAAATCTATGCTAAAGACCACATGACCTGGCACTGTCCACGTCTTCAGGAATGCACAAAATATATTTCTAAAAAGGATATTGGTAAGACCCTCATTGTCATTAGAAATCATTTTCCCACTCAGCAACAGCAAAATCTTATTGCAAACCAACCGCGACCCCCACAAGGGGGCAACAATGGTTCGCAACATCCTTCAGCTGATGAAGGATCTTCTTCTGTTTATACATTTGAAATGGTAGATCTACAAACAAGAGCAAAATCTTAGGGATCTCTTGTCGCTCATGCAGCGGAACCTTCCTCAAGTCAAAACCCACCGTTGCCTAATGATTTGCATATCGAAAGGCTGGATGTTGACCTTGTAATTCACCCCCCCAAAGGGGCACTTCAATGCATAATGCACAATACATCTGCAAGTGCTGCTCAAAACACAACATTGTAGAAGACTTGGCGCAAGCGTCGTTGGCTATGTTGGTGCTCGAAGTATTACAAACATGTCCAGCACAAAGGAAAGATTTGCTTTCGGCTATTGGTGTTATTGACCCACAAGATTCCATGCTTTCAGTTTTAGACATGGAAAAGTGTAAACCTCCCCTTTCCCACCAGCTTGCATTTCAGGTGCAAATCTTTTCAAGAGGTAAAGGTATACACAGAACTGTCACCAACGAAGGTGCTTCTACCTGCGTCATGTCGGCTTCATGTTGGCTCACTCTGGGTTCTCCAACCCTAACCCTGTCGTGGAATTCCCTTAAAGCTTTCGACCACCACACTTTCATCCCAAAAGGTTACCTAGCTAGCTATCCCATCACCTTGAGTGGGAAAATGGTAACGGTAGATATTGAAGTCGTGGATCATAAACTCGACTATAATCTACTTTTGGGCTGCACTTAGACTTATGCCATGAAGGTCGTTGTGTCTTTGGTCTTCCGTATCATCCTCTTTCCCTTTGATGGAAAGATAGTCACAGTGGACCAGCTGTCCTTTTGCACCCCATATTACTCTTTGTTACCTAGCAGCTTTGTACCCTTAGTGGGTGGTGTACCTAACTCTTAAATCAGTATTGGTATCGGTCTATTGAAGGCTTCTTCCCTCATGGGTTGTTTCCCTCTTCAGCTGCTGAAGGTTTCACAAACGGTCAATATGCTTTCATCTATTCCTCATGAATAGACCGATCTATGGATCCTACTGGCTCCTTTAGACATTGACACATACGGAGAAAAAATGTCACTCTCACCAACTAAATTGGCCTACCAAGCCATTCAATTTGCATCTGAATCTCTGGTCACTTTGGTTTCGAGCAATGGTACCACTACCCCTCCCATAACTGCTCCTTCTTTTGATCCACTCAATCGAGTCCTACCTATGGACGAAGCTATTAGAGAGATCACAAGTTTAAAAGAGCAACCTTGGGAAGACTTGCACCATCATGTTTTGATATTTGATTCAGACATGATGCCTCTTCAAATCCTATCACCTGACGCACATGAAATCATTTCCTCACCGTATACGACTATCCAGCCTTTGGACTCAGAAGGAAACAGGGGCAATATTTCAAAAACATTGCTCTTCGATATTTTTGTCATGACAGGCATCATGGAAAACATACAGATTGGAGCCAATCACAATCCTAAGAAAATTGTGAGCTTCACCTACCTGTTTAAGGACTTCCGCGATGTTTTCCCTTGGTCTTATGAGGAAATGCATGGCATAAACCCTTCTATTGTCAAGCATGAGATCAAGCAAGATCGAGCATCCTTTTTATGGTATTTTTCTTGCTCGTTAATCTGAAAAATCCTCAAGTCTCCTTCTTCGGGCTCGTTAAACTACCACAAAAGAGATCAAGCGTTCTTTTTATGGTATTTTTCTTGCTCGTTAATCTGAAAAACCTCGAGTCTCCTTCTTTGGGCTCGTTAAACTACTACAACGAAGATACAAGCGTTTCCTTTTATGGGATATTTTCTTGCTCTCAAAAAATGAAAAATCTTCAAGTTTCTCATCGTTGGGATCATTAAACATATACGACGATGGTCTGAGCAACCCTTTTTCAATCTTTTTCTATCTCATTAAACTGAAAAGACCATTTGAGCATTCTTTTTAGGCACTTTTTCTCGCTCATTAAACTGAAAAAACCCCGAGTTTTTTCTTTAGACTCATTAAAATTTTATAAAGATAACCTGAGCATTATTTTAGGTACTTTTCGCACTCGTTAAACTAAAAAATCTTGAGTTTTTGTCACCGGGCTCGTTAAAAATATACGGCAGCAACCAGAACACTTTCTTTTTTGGGACCATTTCTCGCTCTTAAATCAAAACATCCCCGAGTTTTTTCCCTCCTTCGCGCTCGTTAAAATCTACGAAGGAGGAAGGAGCAGTTCTCTTACCTCTTTTTCCTCCCTCATTAAACTGAAAAGGATACCTTAAGTTTTCTTCATTTGACTCATTAAAATTTGATGAAGGTATTGAGTTTTTCATCGTGTGACACATTAAAAATTCACGACGAAAAATGAGTTTAGTCTGTCTCCTCATACTCGTAACAAAATGAGGTCAACATCTATTGAACATAGGTTTCTCTTTATCCAGATTCAATAGATTAACTTAAGGAAAAGTAACCGATCCGGGTATACTATTAACCTTTTGTCACACCCAGTTAACAAATATGATAAAGGGACCGCCATGGAGTTGCTCTTTATGATATTTTAAGACTCTCCAAATATGAAAAGACCACGAGTTGTCTACTCTAGACTCTTTAAATTACACAGACAAGATATAGAGTCACTCTTCTTACGATACATTTCAGACTCTTAAAACATGAAAAAATCGACGAGTTTGCCTATATGGACTCATTAAACTAATCAGATAGGGCAGAGAGTCACTCTTTTTGCGATCCTTTTCAGACTCTTTAAATATGAAAATATCGATGAGTTTACCCTTCTGGACTCATTAAACTAATTAGATGGGGAAAGTTGACAATGAAACTGCATTTAGTATTATGGTTTGGTAGCAGTCATTCCCTTGAACATGACACTCCCTCAAATAAACCTTCCTTATCATGGCCTCTCAATATGAAACCTACCATCCTATGACTTTAGCCTAAATATCATGATGTGATTGCATCTCTATATCCTAACACTCTGTAGTGTTCATGAGTCTACTGCTTCATGGTTAAAACCATTGTCATGCCTTCTATTGTTCAAGGGTTAACCTTTTGTTTCCTCCATCAACCCATCGAGCATATCATTCCATCATGCCCTCTGTTTTTTAGACCCAAGTGCTCAAAAGATTCATCAACAAACAAAATCATTCGTCCCATTTCGTGTCGATTGATGTAGGACACATTATTGCCTACCTTTCGATAGGTATCTTCCTATCGACTTCAACACTCTATCTAGGAAGACAACCCAGAAACACATTCAGTTCCTTAGTACTTGCAGACATTAGTGGAAACTTGCCTTGTGTTTGATCAGGGGTTCTCATTATTGGCTCCTGGTTAAGCGATTCTAACGGGTGTTCGACGACAAAGACATCTTTCACACTCATTAGATTGTACTCTGCATCTTGGAGACCATCACCATTATTGGTGGCCTTCCTCGCATCTGTTAATGGTCTCCATTATTGACTGGTAATCAGATGATTTTGTGCATGTTTGATGTCAATGCATATATTCACATGTATCGATTTATGTTGTTCGGTGAAGCGGAAATCAAGACCTTGGGTAGAGGCTTGCATCATTCAGCCTTGTTTCTTGTCCCAAGTTGCGGATATTGTTTTCTGGATATAGCTTATCAGGATGATTCTATTATGACACTGGATCCACATTATGCTTATCGGCAGCCAACATCGTCATATCTCTTTGGATAAAATCACTATGACATAGCTACTAAGCATGGGAATACCCGACTCAGGACATGATTTTAGCAGTTTATATATATGTGTTGTATTAGGTTTCCGGTACCACCTGAAGCTCCGACCCTCTCTCTCTTTTTGAAGGAAAATTACAGTTAAAGTAAAGTATTTCGGCCATCGTCGTAGCCTCTGATCTCATACTTTAGGGGGCATCTGTTACACAACAAATTGACCTCCTCATCAACTCATAGGGGAAAGACATGATAGCTGAAACAAAGACCACAATCACAGGCCTTGATTCCACACTAACGTTGGTTGTGCACTAACAACCTACTTTATAAAGTTTGTCTGCAAGCCTAAGGGTGCATTAGTGACCCTACTAACTCAAGTTGCTAGTATGGGAACAGCGTTAGTGAAACTTGGTGAATTTCCAAGGGTCAAAGGAACGAATTGACTCATAAATATCTAGATATTTGTTCCTAAAATTACTCAAGAAAATCAAGGAAACATCCAAATTCGACCTATTTGGAGGATTTCTAATCCGAAATAAGGAGGCAAATGGGAAAGAGCTGAAAAGCATGGCAAGTTCATTACTTTTTCCCTGGGGAAATCAAGGAGGAACTTGGCAACCCTAACTCAATTGCTACATAAGCAAAGCTAGGGCTATTGTGAAAGGGGTCAGAGCATTTGAAAGGATAGCATACTTGACTGTTGAGCATTGGCTCAAACCATAAGAAGTGAGCAAGAAGGGAGAGAGAGAGAGAAGCTGGAGAGGTAAAGGAAGGTTGATACAACATATGGTTGTAATCAATCTTCCAACATTAATATAGAATTGCAGTTGTACTGTCTACTTGGTGGTGTTGATACTATCATTCATTCATTTGTTTGTTCAATGCCTATTAGCATGAGTATCTTAGTTATATGAAATTAGATGTTCTTTTACGTATTCATGTATTAGTTATCAGAGTTGTATGTTGTGATTATTCTTGTCTCTTCTATGTGTAGGACTTGATCTGGAGCTGGCTCAAGGGATTTTTACCTAGCTACATTGTGCTCTCCGGCAAATCTACACTGAGGCTTGAGGTAATCTCCTTCTCCTACTTTGATAGTTAGTTATTGTTTATGAACATGCATGTAACTTTGTGATGATTGCAGATAATCTTACAGTGTGTCGAAGGTCTCGGGAAGACCTTTGAGGATATCTTCATTCTCCATACACTGTGAATTTTATCCTGTACCACCATCTACCCTCAAGGATTCAACATTGCGTCGGTTCATGGGTTTACCTAGAGATAGCATCACAACTTGGGCTCAGATGCAACAAGCTTTTAACAACAAATATCAGGACTACTATAGGTCAAATGATACTAAAGAAGAAATTTTCAGGATGACCATGGGCCAGGATTAATCCTTAGAAGACTACGAAGAAAGATTCCAGCTCAGTTACAAAAGGGCCAGGTGCACACTTTACCCCGAGTCACTAAAGTTGGTCCTGCTCATAGGAGTAAGGGAAGATCTTTCGGATACCTTACATTTGTTAGTAGGAGGATATATCTACCAATTACCCTATGAGGATATCAAGGTTGTCTTTAGAAAGCATTCTAGAGCAGCCAGGAAAAAGGGTAGGAGTAGTCAACCTATGGCTAGTACATCATCTTCCAACTCATCCATCAAGGGTGAAATTGGAAATATGCTGGAAGATTTCAAAAGTGAGAAGATGCAAACCTTGCCTTGCAATTGAACACCATGAATATCAAAAGGAAGTAAGAGGATGCAGAGAGAGCCTTGGCCATCTTTTGTCCTAGATGCACCAAGAGGCATCCTAGGAATGAATGTCCATTGAACTGTATTGAAATTTTCTTGGGCTGTGAAGAAAACCAGTCCACGGACAAGTTCCCTTCTTTACTCGAACTCAAAGTTGTATATCAAGGAGCTGAAGAGGTCATTGAGAAGCTTTGCTACATCAACCAAAGGAGACCTCCTGGGCCTAGACCACACCTGCAGGGTATGCAAGGGTCATCCCATGCATATTACAACCCCAACCAAACCATAGCTATACCTTCTTGGGGACCCCCTACTCATCCTTGTTGCGTTGTGTTATATTCTTTCCATGACTAGCCCACGTAGTTAACCGGGGGGTTAGAAGGGGGGCGAAGCCCCCCCTTCGTTGCACCGATTGCGTAGCAAGGTGAGTCATAGGGGGTTTGATGGCTGCAAGTAACCCCACTTTATGGGGTCCGGGGCAGCGCCCCGAAAAATTTTGGTTTTAGACCCTATGTTAGGTTGGGTATACCTACCTATGGTTTTGTGCATGATTTTCGCACATGGCTTTGGACGGGATGATTTTCGGTCCATGGTTTTAGACACGATGGTTTTCGGTCCATGGTATTGGATGCTTCGGCATGTATAAATATGTATTGTAACATTGAAAGGAACATAATGAAAAATCAAGATGGTAGTTTGGGTTTTGGGATCAAGGGGAAAATCTTTGTGTATATGTGTTTTATGTGTTATTCTCTCGCATTATTTATTTTCTGTGTTTTAGAATTCGTATGCAGGTAATCTTTGTATCGGGTTAAAACCTAAATTTGGTATCAGAGTTGCTTTGGCTTCAAGGGGGTGCCTTTATTGCTGAGGGGTTTCGCTCAGGCCTGTGGTAGACCCTGTTTAGTGGGAGATCTGCGAGATCGATTCTGGTGGTGAAAGAAGATGGCGAGCAGTGGAAAGATAGAGATCAATGAATTTAATGGTTAGATTTTTGAGTTGTGGAAACTCAAGATGGAGGATCTATTGGTGGATAAAGATCAGTCGATCACGGTAGATCCGGGTACTAAACCAAAGGGAGTGTCCGATGAAGAATGGAAGAAGTTGGATCGGATGGAAAAGAGCACAATACTATTGTGTGTCTTAGATTCAGTATTGCTGAATGTATCAGGGGAAGCTACAGAAAAGGATTTGTGGGACAAGTTAGGGACTTTGTACCAATCTAAGCCTCTGGTGAATAAACTGTTCTTGCAGAAAAAGTTGTATAACCTGAGGATGAAAGATGGAGACCCGGTGACAAAGCATCTGAATGCATCTAATACTGTGGCAAGTCAGTTATTGTCTTTTGATATTAAAATTTCAGATGAAGATAAGTGCATCAGTTTGTTGTGTTCTCTACCAGATTCATGGGACAGTCTGGTTATTGCAATAGGTAGCAATGCAATTGCCTTGCATTTTGATGAAATAGTCTTATCCTTGTTGACGGAGGAAATGAGACAGAAAAATATGGAGAGCAGAATGGTGATGCCTTGTCTGTATGAGGATGGTCCCAGAACAAAAACAAAAATAAGTCATCGAGTGGGAGATCTAAATCTAGAGGGAGATCTAAATCTCCAGGAAAACCTACAAAGGTGGTGTGCTGGAAATGCGGAAAGGAAGGGCACTACAAAAGGGATTGTACAAGATTGACTGCTCTTGTGGCAAGAGTTATATTGGGGAAACCAGTCGATCTCTGAAAATAAGACTAAAAGATCACGCGGCTGATATAAAGAATGAGAGATCTCGTACATCAGCCCTTGCAGAACACTTTTCCAAAACAAAGCATCATATGTGTTTGGAGGACGCTAAAATAATTGCAAGAGAGGAGAATTATCATAAAAGAAAAATCAGAGAGGCCATCGAAATTATGAAATTTCCTCAGAACCTCAGCAGGGACAATGGGAGTGAAATTAGTGGAAATTGGCTTCCCCTGATCAGACAAATAAACCCCTCCAGTCCTTTGGAAGCATAGTATCAGGGTTTTCACTTTAATTAATTAATTAATTTAATTTTAAATTTAATAATTAATTAGAATTTAAATAATTTAAATTAATTTATTAATTAGTTGGACAAATATTAATAAGAATTATAAAATTATATAAATAAATTAAATAAATAACTAAATTAATTAATTAATTTAGTTATTTATTTTATTTTATTTTATATATTTTTAAATAAATAAATTATTTAAATTATGGTTATTATTTAATTTTTATATTATTTAAATTAATATATATATATATATATATATTAATCCATGTTTTAGTTTATATACCTTTGTTTTACCCGATTTTTTTTTTTTAATAATTTAATGTATTATTAATTTAAATAAATTTAAATATTTTATTTATACTAATAATATATATATTTATTAATAAATTAATTTTTTGAGAGACTTACCAGGAATTTATTTTATATCTTTTTACCTAATTTAACTTAATTTCATAAAATAAATTATTTATTAATATAATAATATTAATATTAATATTAAAATAAATTATTGAATTAAATTCTAAACTAACCATGAATTTATTTTATATAATTTTACCTGATTTAACTTTTTTCCATAAAATAAATTAAAAATTATTAATAATAATATTATAATATTAACATTATTAAATTTAATTTTTGACCTGGGTTCTTTAGTCAAATTAGTCGTTAATTAGCCGTTGGAATCTCTGCTCAGACTATTTAACATGCTAGGCTAGATCTGGTTCTTCAACTTGTCCTGACGATGAACCACACTGGTTGGTTCGAAACGTGTCGACAAATGGTTTTTTATGTGATTTTTCCGAAATTATTCTCTTAACAAGATTATGGATCACAGAAGTCTAAACTCCTTAATAATTTCCCTACACGGTGAAGCCACTGCAAAGAATGTTCATCATTTCGAACGGGCATGCATGCAGGTTACAAAGTTGAAGTTTGATCTGGCATTTCTTAAACGATGCAGGGATTCCTCAGTTATTCCTGGCTTTGCTCGGATTAACCATGTCCTCAATACCCCCAGGAATCTTGTCGTTTTTCTGAAGGCGAGCTTAGGGTTAGTCAGGTCTGAAATCTGCAGAGTCAGGAAGAATCTTGATCGTCTTTCTCGGCTTCTTCTAACTGCCCATCTGGAGCTTTCGAATATCTTCCCTGCACCCCTCTGGGCAAGGATCGACGCATGCTCTGCTTTGAAGTCCCAGCGTTTGGAGGAATTACTAAAGATCAAGCAGTCGACCAAGTTTCTGAAACTTGCCAAATGCTCAGCTCCAGGTTCTGGTTTGTTTTCTGACCCATATTCGAGCAGTCATGTCTCGTCAAATCAGGTTTCTTGCCTTAAGTCGTGGGTTTTAAATACCGCTTCATCGGTGGGCTCTAATCCGCCCTCCCCCGACTCTGGAATGTCGAGGTTCTTGTCCGGTTCTCCTAGCGCTGTGGGCGGAAATGAATCCAATTCATGCAGTACTCTGGACCTTCCTCCACCCTCGGCCAACACTGGTTAAGGCTCCCAACTGCGCAGTTCGTTGGGTGAACCGAACCCCTCTGGATCGTTTGCGATGGTTGCGGATGTCTCAACCTCAGATCTGAGTGGCGGAGCTCCGATCGTGGTAGATCAGCGGATTAAGCTAGGTGGCGGACTGGCAGACGTACCTGCGGTTATGATCAGTGAAAATTCAGGTATGCAGGTCTCCGTTAATGAATCCATGAATCTTTGCATTGGTCAGCGTTCGGGCTGCCTCGGTAATGCGATAAAGTGTAGCGGGGTTTATAGTTCCGGAGTTGATAAGGATGGTAAGACGAGCCCAGGTTTGGTTGATGATATGCCCTTCAAACCCAATTTAGATTTCGGTGGCTATAAATATTTCGTTGGAATTTCAAACGATAAAGGTTTTGGCCTTAAAAGTAAACATTATAATAAGGAACGTAATGGTGATAATAAGGTAAATAAGAATAAAAATTGTGATATATATTATAATAAGGTAAGTAATGATGATAATAAGGTATATAAAAATAATAATTGTGATAAATATTTTAATAAGGAAAGTGATGATGATAATAAGGAAAATAAGAATAAAAATCGTGATAGCATTCTGAATAAGAATGAAAATTATAATTTTAGTCATAAATATTATAATGAAAGTAGTTATTATAATGATAATAGTTATAATAGTAGGGTTGATAAAAATTATAATAAAAATTATGATAGGAAGAAAGATAGTAATTTGAGTCGTGCGAATAGTAATGGAGTTTTTAGGAATAGTGTCGATAATAATATGGGTAGCCTTGGGGGCGTTTCGAGTCTTCCTTCCCCTCGTAATAATGTGATCAATTTGTCCAGCTTTTCTCTTCCCCCTTCTGCTTTCAGTCTTTTAGGGAAGGGTCTTAATTTTGCCTTAGCACCGAGAAAAATTCCTGTCGAAGACATTATTTGCGACGTGGAATTTGGCATAAGGAACCTTCCTGATAAGACTAAAGACACGATTAGGCAAGATTGTGTCGTAGCCTTGAGGAGGGCAAAACCTCCCCGGAGTAATATCAGCAGGGTTGAGTTTGAGGCTCTGAAGGCCTTAAACCAGAATCAGGAGATCGTGGTCTTGAAAGCTGATAAAGGTGGAGCTGTCGTCATCATGGACAGAAAGGATTACAGAATAAGATGCTTGATCATCTCTACAATAGTGGGAGCTACAAAAAGCTTTCTAAAAATCCTCTCAAAAGGGTTTCTAGAGCGGTCGCTCTTGCGATCAAATCTTGTAATTCCACTAATCCTATGTCCCAAAGACTCATTGAGGGCAACCCCATTACTCCTAGGATCTATGGCCTGCCTAAGGTCCACAAGGAGGGGGTTCCCCTGAGACCCATTGTCAATACCATTGGTGGTCCGACCTATCTCCTGGCCAAATTCCTTGCAGTGAAGCTAAAACCCTTGGTTGGTCACACAGAGTCTTTCGTTAAAGACTCTGCCTCATTTATTGATGACCTTAAGAGGATTAAGCTTGAACCGGAGGATATTATAGTCAGTTTCGATGTGGTCTCCCTATACACTTGTATTCCCATCAATGAGGCCATGAGGTCATTAACAAGCTTACTGACCCGGATACTGCTCGGTTGGTTGAGTTGTGCCTGACTTCCACCTTTTTCAGCTTCGAAGGAGAGTTCTATGAGCAGACTTGCAGAGTTGCTATGGGCTCCCCCTTATCCCCGATCGTTGCGAATCTCTTTATGGAGGATTTTGAGTCCAAAGCTTTGGCCTCCTCTCGTCTCTTACCAAAGCTATGGAAAAGATTCGTGGATGACACGGGTGTTGTTTGGTCTCAAGGTCCTGATAATTTAGATCTGTTCTTCAGTCATCTTAATAATCAGTCTGCCGCCATAAAATTCACTATGGAAAAGGAAGTCGATGGATCTCTTCCGTTCCTAGATGTTCTCATCTTGAAGAATGAGGATGGTTCCTTCTCTCACCAAGTTTTTCGAAAGAAAACGCCTACGGATCAATATTTGCATGCTTCCTCCCATCATTTCCCGGCTCAGAAGTTAGGGGTTCTCAGCACGCTTGCTACCCGTGCTGTAAGAATTTCCGATGAAAAGAGCTTGGAAAAGGAGAAGGCCCATCTCCTTGATGTCTTTGTGAAAAATGGTTACAGTAGACACCTAGGACAAAAAGCCTTCCTCAGAGCTCGGAAAGAGCCTTCAGTTCCTAAAGATCCGAATGATCGGGTCACAGGGGTTCACCTGCCTTACATCCAAGGAACCACTGATAGGATTTCCAGGATTCTTAAGAAGCATAAGGTTCCCGCTACCTTTAGACCTCTTAATACCATCCGTGGCTCCCTGAGGTCGATGAAAGATCCTATCGATCCGAAAGACATGAAGGGCGTCTATGTTATTCCATGTTCTTGTGGGACACCATACATTGGTGAGACCGGTCGATCTATTAATCAAAGGATTAACGAGCATTCCGCAGACTTAAGGCATGGAAGAGCCAAGTCTTCGGCCCTTGCAGAGCATGCCGAGAAGACTAAACATCATGTATGTATTGAAGAAGCGCGCGTCATTACAAAGGTTGGGCAGTTTCACCATCAGAAGTTTAGAGAGGCCCTGGAGATTGAAAAAAGGCCTGATAATCTTAATAGGGATGACGGCTGGAAGATCAGCAGTTGCTAGATCCCAGCCCTGTCTTCCTAGCCGCTTCCTTCCTTCTTCTCCTAAGTTACCTTCTATCTTAATCATCCTGTATTATT
>APFE030170313.1:0-20014 GCA_000404065.3 Pinus taeda | reverse complement strand
TTTTAACCACGTCAAAATACTGGTGTATTGATTTGTGATCTGTTTGTGAGCGGTGTCCTTTTGGTGTTCTGTCTAAGGAACTTACCCTGTAAATTCCTACATCCTGAAGAGACTAGAGCAGGTGCAACAGAAATAGCAGCAAGGGCTATGGTGCGCAGAGACAACATATCCAAAAGTAGATGTTGTTGATTCAACAAAAGCTTATCCACCAGTACTACTGATAGTCTAAGCCCATGGATGCATAGAATCATAAATAAATGCGTAGCTTGACCGTAAAGAGCAAATGCTACATCCCGGAGATCAATTGCACGCCCTCATTAGTGGGAACATGAGCTTATACCTTCACACCACCACTTGCAAAAGCAAGAGATGTAGGAACATCCGCTGAATTCATAACTAACATGAAATATTAGACGTATTGGATCGTAAAACATTGAAGAATTTTAATCTTTGCAGAAGTACTAGTGAATTTGGTAGAGAGTCAAATCTATTTTGTTTAGAGCACGACCTCTTCTTAAAACCTTGTTGAAAGTAGTAGTTGAATTCAAAACAAAAATGCCAAGTTCCAAATGCCTAACTCAGAGAAACAGAGCTACGCCGAACTGAAGGAGATCATCCAGATCATTGGTGAGAGTGCTTGGGAGTACTATCAATGGTTCTACGCCATCAAAGTAGTAGTAATTAGAGTCTGAAATCCTTTAGAAGTCCTATTGAATCTGGAAAAGAGACCAAGCTATTTTGTTTAGAGGACGACTTCTTCTTAAAACCTTTTTGAAAGCAGTTGTTGAAACCTACAGTTATAGCAAAGAACAGTACAAGTGAAGCACACCTGAAGGAAAAATCAATTACCAATAATTTAAAAATCCTCTCCTCAGCCTAGTTTTGCACTTCTTCGGGACTCATTTCCAGTTACAATCTCTGCAATCTCAACTGTATACAAAAATGGGCAATCCCAGTCCAAATAGAAACAAAGCCTGTAAAAATTACAGAAACCGAAGCCCTAATATTTATTATGCATGCACCCCTTTTATAGAACGAACCTACAAGCTTCCCCCTTTGGTTACAAATTCTCAGGTTCAACCTTATGCTTATCTGCAACCCATTATAATTAGATTACTTGCTTGAAATGAGCTGTAAACAAAAGGCAAAATGAATTGGGTATTCTCGACCCCTCATATGGTTTCATGGCGAACACCAAAAAACCTATATATTTGTAAATAAACTTTGATCAAAGTAGATGTCCATTTATTAGGTTTTGGAACTTGTGTCAATTAGGATGGGGTAGTTGAAAATTCGAATTCAAACATTGAATATTGCATAGACCTAGAAAAAACAACGAAGTGTAATAAAGGGACTTAGGGAGTAATGCATTTACAATGGTTTATGTAAAGGCCAAACAGTTTTGTGTAAAGTATCGTCAAAGCCAATCCCCCCGAAATCTGGAAAAGACTTTGGAAATATTGTAGCCTTGAAGAAGAAAACATCACCCACCTGCAGAGCACTTGGGAATTCCCACAGTCTCTAAGAAGAAAACAACCTCCACCTATTGATTTAGTGTAATTGAAAAATAGTGTGGACATCGGTGCATTTGGGTAGGGAGAACATGCAAGGTAGAGCAAAGCAAAATAGATTAGAAATTATTTGTACAGAAATGCCAAGTTCCGAATGCCTAACTTGGAGAAACAAAGCTATGCCGAACTGAAGGACATCAAGTAGATCATTGGTGAGAGTGCTTGGCAGTACGATCAATGGTTCTACACCATCAAAATAGCAGTAATTATCATTTGAAATCCTTAAGAAGTCCTAGTGAATCTGGAAAAGGGACCAAGTTGTTTTGTCTAGAGGACGACCTATGGTTAAAACATTGTTGAAAGTAGTTGTTGAAACATGTAGTTATAGAAAATGACAATACAAGTGAAGCACACCAGAAGGACAAATTAATTACCAATAATTTAAAAACCCTCTGCTCAGCCTGATTTTGCACTTCTTTGTAACTCATTTCCAACTACAATCTGTACAATCTCATCTGTATACAAAAATGGGTAATCCCAGTATTCAGATAGAAATAAAGCCTGTAAAACTTGCAGAACCCAAAGCCCTAATCTGTATTATGCATGCACCGCTTTTATAGAATAAACCCGCAAGCTTCCCCCTTTGGTTACAGATTCTCAGGTTCAACCTCATGCTTATCTGCAGCCCATTATAATCAGATTGCATGTTTGTAATAAGCTGTAAACAAAACGAAAAATGAACTTGGTAATCACAAGCGTTCATATGGTTTCATGGTGAATACCAGAAAACCCGTAAATTTGTAAATAAACTTCGATCAAAGCAGATGCCCATTTATTATGTTCTTGAACTTGTGTCAATTAGGATGGGGTAGTTGAAAATTCGAATTCAAACATTGAATATTACATAGACCTAGAAAAAACAGCGAAGAGTAATAAAAGGACTCAGGGAGCAATGCATTTACAATGGTTTATGTAAAGGTCCAACGGTTTTGTGTAAAGTCTCAACAAAGCCAATCCCACCGAAATCTGGGAAAGACTTTAGAAATCTTGTAGTATTGAAGAAGGAAACACCACCCACCCACAAAGCACTTGGGAATTCCAACAGTATCTAAGAAGAAAACAACGTCCACCTGTTGATTTATTGTAACTCAAAAATAGTGTGGACATCAGTGCATTTGGGCGGGGAGAACATGCAAAGAAGAATAGATTAGAAATTATTTGTAAAAAAAATTCAAGTTTTGAATGCCTAACTGGAAGAAACAGAGCTATGCCAAACTGAAGGAGATTATGCAGACCATTGGTGAGAGTGCTTGGGAGTATGATCAGTGGTTTTGCGCCATAAAAATAGTAGTAATATGTGTCTGAAATCCTTCAGAAGTCCTAGTGAATCTAGCAAAGAGACCAAGCTATTTTGTTTAGAGGACGACCTCTTCTTGAAACCTTGTTGAAAGTAGTTGTTGAAACCTGTAGTTATAGCAAAGAACAGTACAAGTGAAGCACACCGGAAGGACAAATCAATTACCAATAATTTAAAAATCGTCTCCTCATCCTGGTTTTGCACTTCTTCAGAACTCATTTCCAGATACAATCTATGCAATCTCAACTGTATATAAAAATGGGTAATCCCAATATTCAGATAGAAATAAAGCCTGTAAAAATTGTAGAAACCGAAGCCCTAATCTGTATTATGCATGCACCCATTTTATATAATGAACCTGCAAGTTTCCCCATTCGGTTACAAATTCTCGGGTTCAACCTTATGCTTATCTATAGCCCATTATACTCAGATTACATGTTTGTAATGAGCTGTAAACAAAGCGCAAAATGAACTGGGTATTCACAAGCACTCATATGGTTTCATGGCAAATACTAGAAAACTTGTATATTTGTAAATAAACTTCGATCAAAGCATCTGTCCATTTATTAGGTTTTGGAACTTGTGTCAACTAGGATGGGGTAGTTGAAAATTTGAATTCTAACATTGAACATTGCATAGACCTAGAAAAAACAACGAAGAGTAATAAAGGGACTTGGGGAGCAATGCATTTACAATGGTTTATGTAAAGGCCCAATGGTTTTGTTTATAGTCCCAACAAAGCCAATCCCACTGAAATATGGAAAAGACTTTGGAAATCTTGTAGTCTTGAAGAAGAAAGCACCACCCAATTGCAGAGCACTTGGGAATTCCTGCAGTCTGTAAGAAGAAAACAACCTCCTCCTGTTGATTTAGTGTAATTGAAAAATAGTGTGGACATCAGTGCATTTGGATGCGGAGAACATGCAAAGCATAGCAAAGCAGAATAGATTAGAAATTATTTGTACAAAAATGCTAAGTTTGAAATGCGTAACTTGGAGAAACAGAGTGACGCTGAAGTGAAGGAGATCAAGCAGATCATTGGTGGGAGTGCTTGGGAGTACGATCAGTGGTTCTGCACCATCAAAATAACAGTAATTAGAGTCTGAAATCCTTATTTTTATTAATCCACCTAAACATGAATTACAAGCCGAATCTCAAAACATAGTAAAGTATTTAAATTAAAAAAAAAATTGTTATTAATAAATATAAATCAAAGTACCACATTTAACACAATGATATTAGATGTTTTCGACACATGGTAACCATGCCTGCATACTTTCACAAGTATACCACACAGGTTTATGCTCGGACCCCTTGTCCACAACAATGATCCAAATGTATGTCTATTGTTATTTTTCGTGTTAAAGCTAGTAGACGATAGCCTCCCATTTTTCCTGTTAAAGATTATCAAAGGTGGAGGTCACCACTGGTTAGCTTTCCTGAGAATGTGGAGGTCATCACTCGCTAGCTTTCCTGAGAACCTAAATTGCCTAAAAATCAAAGATCGAAGGTGGGGATCATCACTGGCTAGCTTTCCTGAGAACATGAATTTCCCAAAACTTAAACGAATCCACAACAACAATAGCCATCACATCATGCGTGGAAAGAAACTGCCTTGTTGAATTGACCCTTCCAGTTCGAAGTGCTTTCCTGCAAGTTGAAACCTGTTATGCTGAAACTGCCCTACAAGTTGAAATCGCCTCTAGGCAGTTAAAGGTTGGTTTCAAAAAGTCCTCCAGAGGAATTTAAGGGGAAAATATCAAGGGTCATTCAATAGCTTAAATCTCTATTTGCTCTTGGGCACTGCAAGAATTAATGGTTCAAGTGTTAAGTAACAAGGATAGGAAGGTGCTAAGTAACAGGGAGGGATGGGAAGGGCCTATGAAGATAGAGGCCCTGTCATAGCTGTGAGGACATATCGACGCTTGAGGGCGAGTTGGGGTTGTAACATATTTGAGGAGAGATGAGTTTCCTTGTAATTATTTCTTGTGCATAACGCTGAATAGAAGGGGCAACCTGTACCATTGTTCATGAACTTATAAAGGACGTGTGGCTTTGGTTTATTACCTGGAACAATCTGCTATACATTTCTGTGTGTATATTTATATATCAAACTTGAATGTTTGTCAATCTGTTGGAGGAAGCTTGCTAGAGCTGATTGAAATTCTCAAACAGATTTATATGGCTACTGATTTCACCAGGTTCTCTTAATTTATTGTTCACTCACTATGTATTAATTGACAATTTATCATATAGATGTTTATGTCCAAAGTCTATTGTTAAGTACATTTGTATTGGTGTTTCCTATACATTTGTATTAGTGCTGCCTGTTTCTCCGAGTTTACAAATTAGCCCAAATTATTGATTGTTAAGTGAATTTGTATCAATGTTGCCTATTTCTCTGAGTTTACAAATCAACCCAAATTATTGATATATATTTCCAGTGTTGCCTATTTCTTTGAGTTTAGAAATCATCCCAAATTATTGATATATAATTGCAGCGTTAGCTATTTCTCTGAGTTTACAAATCAACCCAAATTATTGATATATAAATGAAGTGATTATTTTTGCACTCTTTATATATATTTATATATATGCAAGCCTATGAGCACTGAGTAATCTTTCCAGTTCATATTCATACATAGGTTTTCATTAATAAATACCTGCTAATACACACTAACTTGTTTACTTTCATCATTCACTCAATGCACACTGCCATCCTTACTGTCTATGTGATTAAAAACCCACGTGCAAAAAGAAACTAAGGAAGCAGAAAGAAACCAAGCCAGGGAAGCAAAAAGAAACCAGGGAAGCCGACTTAAGGAGTAAGATCAACTAAGGTACGAGTAAGAACATATGTGGAGAAAGAAGCGCAATACTAGGTTGTCCACTAGCACCAGCATCAGTAGACGCCCATGAATGCATCCATACGTAAGGGGGTTGTCCCCACAGGAACGTACGCCAGATTCCAGGATACAATACCACCCGGTTGGGCAAAGCCAACCATCTTACTTCTTTTCGACCTGATAAGAGTGCACAAGTAAACCAGACATCACATCAAGCAACTTCAACCATTAAATAGACACAACAACAACATGCATTTGCCACTGGGCAACTTCAATAGTTCACCACCTCACAACTTCAACCCACCTGGAAACTTCAACCCGCAGATGACTTCAACTTATAATACCTAGTACAACATTTCATAACAGTTAAACTAATGATAGAATTAATCTTCACTTCCCAAATAATAAAAACAACATAAGTCGAAAATAACATATTCTTTTGGCCTCTCTGCCTCGGGAAGAGGCCAAATAAGATGATGAAATAAATTGTCATATAGTTAACAAACAAAACTAGTTGTATACACCGCAAACTTAGTGTATAAACTACATACTCGTTAAATAAGTTAATGCTAAAAATCGTGATTCTAATTACTATAGTCCCATGCCATTGCCAAATGACAAGAACTAATAATAAAATCAAAATCCCCGATATCAAAATTATAAGGACCCTCAATGTGACTAATAATGCAAAGATATGAAAAGCATTATATAATTCCAATAAATGAAAAAAGAAACATAATAATATAAAGCACATGGATTCCAACAAAGCGGCGTAAACATGATTGCATAAATTTGTTATTAGTCCCTGCCCAAAAGGGCTGGCAGGGACTATAGTAATCGGTTTTCCGGACTTAGCATTAGTTCGACACTGAAACCAATAACTATTTTCCCATTTTAACCAAAGTTCCTTTATATTAATGAAATTCTTTTTTCTTCTGACCAATTACTGTATTTAAATTTTTTATTTTAACCAATCAAAGGAATCAAAGGAATCATGGTCTTATTTGGCCTCAAATCGAGGCATCCTTCATTTTAATACTTAGACTAATAAGTAAACTCGTCGTATAAATGTTTATATAAAATGAACGTTGGTTTAATGCTAGCATTAATCTAGCATTAATTTATAGACATTAAATGTCTGTAGTAACATGATATATCATGTATGAGAAACAAACTAAAATGTTTGACATGTCATTGCAGCTTCCGTGTCAAATTTGCAACTTGCATGAGAACCCAATGGTGCATGCTTGACAATTGTTGTTCACTTGAGAACCTGATCTGGCCATGGTCTTCCTTGTTTTAAAGGTGACCTCCCTTTGTTTCGACCTTCGTGGTCGCTTGGTAAACGCTGTTGTTCCGCTAGCTTTGTTGGTTGGTTGCTTGCAGGTCACCTGGTAAAGGTGGTAAAGGTCCCAGATATGGAGTCGACTATCGACCTGGATGAAGCACCGTTCTGTGAGCGGCATCCTTTCCTCGGCCACCAAATACTGCCAACACCAAAATAACAAAAGGTAATTAATTTTAAGACTCAGAAAAAATCTGCAACCCTGTTTACCTGTGGGATTCATCAGCTCCAAATTAAAATAACAAATGTGCCAGCGAGTAAATTATAGCTATTAATTGACCGCCATGGATACCGGAAAACAGATGCCTAAAGCTGCTAGCTGTGCATATTTTCAAATTCAATGAACCATTTTTTCTAGTAAAGAAACTAAAAAGTTATGTGTTACTGTTCCGCAGGTAGGGGCCATAGTAGTAGCATTCTTGGCATGTTGCTGCAATTGTTTGCTTGTTAGCTGGGGAGCTAGGTTGATCACTGAGGAGATCGGGTGCTGAGAAGCTGGTGTTGGTCACGGTGCTGACGAGATGGAGTTTGGACGTGAATAGTTGATGAACGAAATTACTATGTGAAGTGAGGACAATTAAAGACATGTGGAGGATGCAAGTGTTTATATGCTTGTGAGCCATGTGTATGTTTACACATATATTTCTTAGCGTCTGTTTTATATTCTTAATTTTTTTTTAACATAAAATGTTGACAAAGTAATGCTAACATTAGTTAATTGAAATTGAAGCTTTCTGAACAATTAAACTGTGGCATAAAAAAGTAAAAAAATGGAACTGATAACCAACCTGATCAATTGCAGAGGGCTTTTTCCTATGGTGAAAAGTAGAAACTCCTCTCTACCCAGCGAGAACGGTGATTCTAATGCCCGTTTGCGTTTCCTGGATTTGAAGTTTTGAAACCAGCATTTCACGTTTTTTCTGTTCAACTCTTCCGTAGTTCTTCAGAAGGGAAGTTATTCTCTCTATCTGTGCGATTGCATGCCATTTCGGTAAATATTTTTTCAGTTTTTCCTTTTGCTGCGGTGTTCGTTTCCATCTTATACTAACGTTTCACTGCTGCTGTTCTCTGCAGTCACACATTGAAAAAACAAGGAAGGGATCCTGCAACATCCTGGCACGCTCATCCGACAGATATAGAAGCATCTTATGCAATGCCCAAGATTAACCTACAACGTTACGTGTCACCGCTATCCTGCTTTCTTCTCCCTGGACGATTAGCAATTTGGAAAAATCATTGTAATTCCATAGTCTTCAGCCACTTCTCCATCATGCATTATGTGGTTATTTATCTTTGCCACGTCTCTGCAATCAGAATTATTTAATATTTTAATAATTTCTTAAATAGTTTATACTTCATAAATTATTAATCTATAAATTAAAAATAACGCATTATTATTCTCATTTACAAATTATTAATTTATAAATTAAAAATTAACACATTAGTACTCTGATTTACCCATGTTCAGTTTCTAGTTAACCTATTCGCTATAGCTTTTGGTTACTTTATTATGACTTATCTGGTTCACTCAACCTGCAATTTTTTTAGACACGTCGTAAGAAGGGAAAGCACATGAAACTAGTAAATATTCATACAACATGTGAAGCCCCTTATTAGTACCTTGCGTACAGGCTTATTGCAGACACCAGAATTATTTTGTTTATTTTGTTTATCAAGAACAAAAACAGTGTCGACTATCTAGACTACAATCATGAGAGTCTATATTAACTATAATTCCGTCTCTGGTTTACTTGATAGATTATAGTCATAATACTATTTCAGAAACAGTGTCGACTATATAGACTACAATCCTGAGAGTCTATATTAACTATAATTCCGTCTCTGGTTTACTTGATACATTATAGTCATAATACTATTTCAGGTTCATTGCAGACAAATATATATTAGTTAATATACATTGTTTTATATGCTATTCTTCAGCTTCAATGTTGCTACCTGCGAATTTTGAAGTCGGCGAAATACGCAGAGGCGCAGAGAGGATCGTGGCAAGAAAATGGACCAGCCGAAGTAGAAGGTGGAAAAGCAGTTGCACGGCCTTCTCAGAGTGACCGCGCTCCGAATAGTTCTGCCACTCTTCCCTATAACAATCGCAGTAGCTATACCAGGAACTTGCAACTCCCTTTGGAAATTGGATGAGTTCTTGTGCTGTTGAGTCTAGAGAAGAACGGCGAAGAAGATGATGACTTAGGCCGACCTGCAGGCGGAAGAAGATGATGACTTAGGCCGGCCTGCACGCGGAACCGACGACCTAGGAGCATTCCACGCCACGACAGGGTTGTCCTGCGCCACGTTTCGCTCATGCGATATGGTTGAGCTGGTGGTAATGTATAAGCCCATTCGACCAAGTTCCTCTAACTTATAAAAAAAATTGCTAATAATTACTACTTTCCCACTACTAAATTGACCACAAAGTTATCAGAAAGTCATGAAAAAATGTGTTTAAAAATTTTGAGTTAATAAATTGAAAAGTGAAATATCGTGATTACGATTCTCCGTTGTCATGAGTCCACCAATGTGATGACTCGAAAATCAGCACATCAACTCCTTTCAAGTAAATCCCATTCTTCCCAACAGAGTCCAGATGTATAATTCTCTTCTTCTCGTGATCGATGCTCTGCTGAACCAGAAATGGAGCCCACATAAACTCTTACTATAATTACATTTACATGATGCTAGGTTAGAATCACAATTGCAAAATCCGATAACCTCATATAAAAAAAAACTTGAAACATCAGCGAAATTAATGGTTTCCACGAAGGTTCTCTTAATAATTTAGTGATTTTAAAATTATGATGTCTGCGCATAACGCTTGGCAACCTAAAAACATTTCTAATATATTAGGCCCTAAAGCCATGATCTGTTTCTTTGCACTGGGCAACTAGAAACCTTTCTAGTTTATCACTGCATTTGACCACATTTGACCACATGCCATTGAATGCCAATCCATGAATGCCGGTCCGGAAGTGCATATCTCTCTTATGTACCTTGTCAATACTCCGTATTTATATTTATCTGTAAATACATTGAGCCAGTTTATGGTTGAACCCCGACAGTCTCATTGGAAAGCTGCCAGGCATGTGGTTAGATACTTGAAGGGAAAAATTCATTATGGCATGAGGTATGCAGGAGATGGTTAGTTGTTACTCCATGGATTTGTTGATTCAGATTGGGCAAGAGATGCAAGTGAATGGAAGAGCACTTCCAGTTATTGTTTTAGTTTGGGCACAAGTATGATATCCTCGTTCAATGGGAAGCACGCGACAGTTGCACACAGTTTAGTTGAACAGGGTTGGATCAACTGCCTCTGCATCTAGAACTGGATCTACTTCTGCCGGATAAAATACAAACTTCTCGTCATTTTCACTTAAACAGCTTATCTATCGGATCACTGGTACATATGTATGTTTACAGGTTTGAATCAATATTGAAATCCATCTGTGGAACAAAAATTCTCCATATCCATTAATATTAATAACATGCAAATTTAAAACCCAAAATTACATGGCGTACATATATTAATACAATCTGAAATCTAAGACTGAGAGGCCTTTGCACATGAACGGAATTAGGTTTACAAGTCCACAACAAACTCCCAGTGAAATGACATTGGACGGTGAGCTTTGTCCAGATTGTTGCAGATTCTCATCGACAAAATGTACATTCTGGTATCTTTCCGAATCTTTTCGAATTGTCTTGCTAACTACCTAGTGATGTACTACATTTTTTACAAGGTATGTTGCTCTATATAGTGAAAGGACCAGGGGAAGTTAGTATTGTTTGTGTTGCCAGCTGGAAGAGATTCTGAGTTGGGGTGTTACAAAAGAGCTGAGGAGATTGTCACGTGTGGAGTTACAGAAGAATATCCAAGATGATTAGATGTCCCTGCTGCTCAAAAGGAGGTCTCAACTGGGGGAAGTGGAGTGCCGAGGAGGACATGATTCTGTCGGAATACATTCAGATTCATGGCGATGGCGGATGGACAAAACTCCCTGAGAAAGCAGGTGAATATCAACAAGTCCCACAGAAAGCAGGTGAATACAAGTGTAATAATGCATTATTAAATATCTATTGATGGGCTAAATGAAGGAAGATAATTCCTTCTGTAGGGCTTAAGCGGTGTGGAAAGAGCTGTCGATCAGGTTGGATGAACTATCTTAGTCCTGGAATTAAACGCGGAAATATTTCATCCGCTGAGGAGGAGCTCATTATTTTGATGTATGGGCTTAGAATTCGCAATCCAAATCATCTCAATCTCAGGTCAGAATTTACAATCCAATTCAGCTCAATCTCAGGTTTGGGGAATTGTATAATGAAAACCACAAAGTCAACCTTCTGAGATATATAAACATAATCTACAATAGATTACCCTTTAGCACTAAAATTCATTGATTCTATAGGTTAATAGGTTAATAAACTTAAATAAATGTAAATTTGAAATACTAGTATCCGGCGGGTCGTAAGGTCGGCGAGAATTTGATTTGAACAGGGTTGGATCAACTGCCTCTCCATCTAGAACTGGATCTACTTCTGCCGGATATACTGGATAAGCTACTTGCTCTAGATCTCCTGCTCCTATCGAAGCTAAGTATGCTTATTCATATTAGATTATACTAGTGCTAAAACGGGTGCTACTTCAACCTGGTCGGTGCTGCGGTTCAACCTGGTCGCTGCTGCGGTTTGACATCTTCTCACTGCCACACTGCTTCGATCCGGTTTGACATCTTCTCACTGCCACACTGCTTCGATCTACTTCTGCCGGATATACTGGTACTGGATAAGCTACTTGCTCTGGATCTCCTGCTCCTATCGAAGCTACGTATGCTTATTCTTATTCGATTGTACTAGTGCTAAAACGTGCTAATTCAACCTGGTCGCTGCTGCGGTTTGACATCTTCTCACTGCCACACTGCTTCGATTGAAAGCTTGGTCTACAAAGCAAAACAATGGCTAATGGCTGGCTGGCTTGCTAAAGGCAGGGACTAGCTGCCACGCAGCCTGCCTTGTTTGTAATTGGATTTTGAGAATCACCCACTTATTTCACAAACCTTCTCCCCATAGACCTTGCGAGTGACATCCCTTCAAAGTGTTTTATAGAAGGTTCGCAATACATTTATGCATACAACTCTATACCGTATGCATATATTATAATTTCAAAAGCATCGTATATCCATATTCGTTCCACGGATTTATCTTGTAGCATTAAGGGTGTTTTTATTTTAATAAGCTTTAGATTTGTGTGAAAAATTATAAGAGTTTTTGTTTTTGTTTTTTTCTTAATTTGTAAGTTTTTGAATGATAGTTTTAAAATTAATTTATTTTATTATTTTTAATATTATTTTACTTATATGAAAATAAGATATTATATATATATATATAATATTATTATATATATATATATATATATATTTGATGTTATTATCTAGTATAATTGTGATTAAATAATATTAAGAATGTGTATTTTTTAGGAGTTTATAAAATAATTTTTGAATGAATTAGAGTATGTATATTAATTTGGTAATTGCTTTGGTTATGGTTTTAAAATTAAATTTTGTTAAAACTTAATGTGCAAAGATTATGGTGTACAATATGAACCATCATGAGGAGTTAAAGAGACCTCGAAAGAGAAAGCCAATGGTTGTATACATTGTACTTATATTTATATTAGTCTAATCAAATGCAATGCATATATATTCTTTGTTTTTGGTTTAAAATGAGACATTGGAATCAAAGTCATCGATTTAAGTCACTAGCCTTAGACTTGGGCACTCTTTAGATCTTTTCACATCTTCCTTACCAGGTTTGGCATTTTGTCTACTATTATGTGTTTATTTCTATTTATTGAACATCACTACCATGGTTACATTTGTCTACATATTTGAAATTCCCTTATCTCTATCCACAATCATTTATTTGTGTGTGCATACTTCTAAGGTACCACTCTCAATGTGTTTATTTTCTAGTAATATCTTCCAGTGGCTCTCCGCTATCAATGTCATCACCTTCTATGCAAAAATTCTATTCAAGATGGTTATATTTGATAAAAATGCATGATTTTCTACCTTCTCAATGTAGCTCATGAGTGGCAAAGGGAATTTCATTTCCCTTGTCATGATTGACAATGGTAGTATAAGGTTTCTCCCTATCATTCGAGGAATCCTCATTATCATATCCATTCTCTACATTCTTAACCAATTGGTTTCCTTGTTACAGTAGTCACTTTCTATATCTCTTACGCATCACTTAGATCCATAATTCAAGCATAGTGTTTTCTATAGCTAATGATCTCTACTACTATACAAGGAATTTGGCTTTTCCCTGGAGAAATGGAGTCGAATTTGGCACTATTTTGGAGACAAATCACATAATTAAGAATGTCTTCTGAAAAATAATCCCAAACAAACGTTGTCTATAAGGGCCACTAACTATTTTTGAGTTATATATGGAATCAGTGGCATTCTCTACGACATAGTGTGCTCCCATTCTTAACCATGGCCAATAGTTTATCGATATTTTGATTTCCATAGTGAAACAACCGAGAAAATAGCTATGAAAATGTTTATTTTTAAGCCCACGATGGTGAAATTCAAGGAGACTCATGGAGCACTGTACGGGATTGATATGTCTTTTCCTTCTTAAAAATAGGAACCTTGAAAATTGTTAAAGGATGACAATTATTCCTTACCACCAAAAATTTGAATCATGAATTGAATAAAAAACATCGTACTTTCATGAGCACTCTATCTAGGATTATATGTAAAAAATGGTATCATCCTTTAACTGAAAAATATAGGCACAAGCATGGCTTAAGAATATACTTTATTTTTTTCATGTCTCAAAAGATGCCTTATCAAGAGACTAGGTTTGAGGATTATCATAATATTTACAACAATAGATGCACATATATTATCAGATTATTTTGATGGTGCATCACAATATCATTGCATCGATTTTGACTGTCCCTTTCTTAGCTACTATTCAAAGGATAGATGCATGTTTCATACATAATCAAGAACCATGTGGAGGAATGATACATGAAGCCATTAACAAAAAGGCTTCTAGTTTTTTGAATACCTATGAATTAAACATGTATAAGCAAGCCTAATCCACAAGCAAAACTAGTGTCTCAAACCTCAAGTTAGAATTAATGTTGTAGCCAAAAGAAAAGCCATTAGTGTGTTTCATTTTTCAATTATTTTTGAAGAAAGATTAGTTTATGGTCATATTCAAATTGGGAGAACTTCGACTTAACATAATGTAGAGCTGTAACAAGGGCCTTTTTCACCTCTAGTTATCTCACATTACAAGTCAATCCGGGAACGTTTTTGTTATTACGAAGGGTATCTCAATTTGAGGCGATTTGTCAGAGTAATGCTTTGTAGTATAGATCTAAGAGATACAAGAGTAAATGGACTCTAAGCTATGCTAAATTACTTCTGCATAAAGAATTCACACATGGCAACTTTGTCAGTCAAGGGTACGGAAGCAGTAACCCATCCCTTTAAAAACTGATAAAGGAAAAGAAATTAGAGTATGGATCATGGATCTGGGAGCATAATAGCGTCTGTTGTGTCTCGCGACAGCCTCGATCCTCCTCCCACACAATATCAATGAATGCAAGTAAAAGGAACAGCAAGAAAACAGAATGGAACAACAATTCAGAAATGGAACAACAATAAAAAGGAACAGCAGTAAAGAAACTAAATCTCGCGAGTTCAACACTCTTAATTCTTGGCATCAACTTACATACAAATAAAGAGCAATCTTTTATACAAGTAGACAGTTAATCAAATGGAACAACAAATCACCATAAACATGAAACGTCAATCATATACAAACATAATCTGAAGCGATTACCAGTAGTCCATTACTTCAACCATATGTAACTGAAACATTCCACCTATAAAGTTTGTAACGGAAGTGAACAACTTAGAACAATGTTATGTGATCAATTCTGGAAATATGCTGTAACTCGTTACAAAGATTTACAAAAGGAAAACTACTGATAAACAAGTATGGGACAGCATGTACGTGTATCAGATTATAGAAAACAGTAAACAAACCATACGAAGCCAAACTGTAATGATACAATCAGCCAGTGTCCGTTGGAGCCGGGCCCTTAGCTCTCAATGGCACACTGCCGTAACTTACTTCAGATGCAAAGGGGAAATAACACCAAATATATTATATTAACGCATCAATGATAGTACAACAAAACTAAGTCTCAAAGAGACTCGATAGTCTGAGTATAACCAATAGTGCAGCTTATAAAACAGAAAGTACAAATACAAGATATCCCAGCCGTCCCCTAAGTCTTCGATGCTGCCCCTTCTTATACAAGTAATGGCGGAGTTAACTAAACAGCAAAATAATTGAACGTAACGATCCCTCAGGATCAAAGATCCTGAGGGATCTGTTAAACAGTTAACTCCTTTCTTTTTTCTTCCTAGTCTTCCGAACTGACAATCCTTCATCTCATCCTGGATTGATCTACCTTAATTTACTTGCCCTGGTCTGGAATTTATTCGGAATTAGGGGGACAGCCGTTATCTGCTCATGGGACTCTTGTTTAGCACCGCGCCTTCTTACTTTTGTCCTTTCCTACATGAAAGAAGATACTTTTAGTGATTGGATCATTTATATTCATTCTCATTGCATTCTCCCTATTGTATAATAAAGAAAAGGTTACAACTATTTCTCAAAACACCACTAAGTTAAGCATTAAAACATACCTTTCCAATGCTCTACAGACCCCTCGACTTACTCTGTTTCATGGCCTCATGAAAACGTTATAATTAACATGGAGAGTTGTAAGAGAATAGGCGGGAGAGGGCACTTCGTGAGGAGGTCTGCAACCATGGTGAGCAACCAAATTATCAAAGAATTGGTTCAATTGATCTGCAGGCATATCGTACAAAGCCTGGTACCCAGGTGCAGGATGCCAAATAATTGGGCTACGGAACTGGTATCCTAACCAAGACGGCCCAGCACGTAGGATGTGCTGGCCGTAAAGGGCCAACCGTTTAGTAGCCAGCTCAAAATTCTCATACTTGAATGGCTCCCTGAGCTGGATGTTTGGGGTAGAAACCCGATAGCGGAATTTGGCAGACTCCAGGGCAGAATCCTTAATAGCCAGAAAGTATTCCAAGCTATTTCGGATCAAACCCTCATGCATGGGCCCTAGCAGTTCCATGACACCTGGGGTCCTCATAAGGCGTTTGTGCGATTGCCATAGTTGAACGGGGTCTCTAGGCTCGGCCCTGACCCATAGATCTAGGCTGTTCTCCTGCCTCTGGAAGGCATTGTAAGCCTTGAGCCACTTCAACTGGTTGACCCCGAACGAAACAAAGGCTTGTAGCTGTATATCTCCCACAAAAGGGCCAGGGTTCAAATCAGTTTCCTGTTATAGCACCATATTGTGCAGATAGAACTCACATAGGGACCGTTGGACCTTAACCCCATAATGTTTACAACAATCAATAAAATTGTTAACAGTATTAATCTGAATGGGGGCACCTGCCCTAACAACTTTTATCTTCAGTCTTAGGTATCTTTCAAGGAGAAATAAAGCATAATTCTTTGCAGGGGCTCTGCAAGTCAAAACATCATCATACAACGAACATACAGTGTCCAATTGTTTAATAACAGTGTCTAGTCGATGTGTTACCTTAGCGACCTTCTCTTGTTCCTTCTGCCATCCTTCAAAGGCCTGACTTTCTGATTGACTCATGTTCCGTAGTTGCTGCTGCAGTTCTTCATGTTTTTCACGGGGGATCATTTGTTCCCTTAACTGCTCAACTTCCTGCTGCAACTCCTCGTATTTTTCCCGAGAGATCCTTTGTTCCCTTAGCTGGTCAGCTTCCTGTCGGGCCTGCTTCATCTCGTGGTGCAATGCCTTAGTTTTTGGATCCATTCTCCATGATTTCTCAGAGGCAGGGAGTCTCACCTGGACCTTCCTGTTTCGCTGCCTGGTTGCCTCAGTTTGGACTGCTTTGCTTTCCCTTTCTTTCTTAACGTGAATAAAGGGGTATGATGGCTCCTTTGTAAATGGAATGTCGTCTTGTGGCTCGGTCTTGATTGGAACGACAGCTGGTCCTACTGGGCTATTTGGAACAATAGGCTGTTCCTCAGCGTCAATAGGGGCAGAATTCTGATGTTCCATACCAGATGGAACGACATTTTGTCCCTCAGTGTCGGTTGGAATGGCTGTGGGTCTATCAGCAGAGTATTGACCTCCAAAGTGCCTATGAGCCCCTTGCCTTCTCATCTGATGGTACCCAGCCACATTTATTCTTCTTCTTCTTCTTATCGTCCTCCTTATTCTCAGACTAGCTTTCAAACTTCGAATTTTCTGCATAAGCTGGGCTATAATGTTCAGCAGTCTCTGCTGTCTCTTTCTCAATTTCTTGATTTCCCTTGCCTCAGCTGTGGGCACCTGAACGGCCCTTATTTCTGCTCCTCTTTCATCGATGGTTTCCTATGGTATTATGGGAACGGACTGTTCCCGACAATCATTTTCATTCTCTGCGACATCTGCAGGTGGGTTTTCTCCCAGTGTCTTGGGAACAGGTTGTTCCTGGTCGGTGTTTACATTTTCCTTCTCAACAACAGGGGGGTTTTCTCCCCCTGCCGTTTCTTCATGCAATTCTTCATGCGTTTCTTCCTCGGAGGGTAATTCAAGAGGGTCTGCTGGACTAGACGGTGAAGCATAATCTCCCAGGCTGGCCAAGATGGTGGCCAGCTCTTCTTCTCCCATGGGAACTTGTGGAGGGCTGTCCCCCAATTGTCCCATCTCCTCCTCCTGAATTGGCTGTTCTGTGGCTGTCTCCAGATGGTTGGCCTCGACCTCTGAGTCAGAATGCTCATTTCTTTCCTCCTGAATTGGCTATTCAGTGGCTGTCTTCGGATGATTGGCTTCATCCTCAGAGTCAGAACGTTCATTTCATTCCTCGGCCTTTGCTCTATTCCCATTTTGCTCTTCATTTTCCCCTGAGGGTTCCTGTTCTGGTACTGGTGGTTCCTCTGTTATTTTGATCGGCTGGTCGATGCTTAGCTGGATTTTCTCTAGCCTACCTCTTATCCTTTCCAACCGAGCTGACTTCCTACGCCTCTCAGGCTGTTCAGGTGTGCTGGCCACCTGTTCTTCCACCACTGCCTTTCTGCATTTTTCAGCTTGCTCTGGGGTGCCAGAGGAATGCCTACGTTTCGAGGCAGCACGTTCTCCTGTGGCCTGTTCCTTATGTTTCTCTTCATGTCCCGATGCTCTAGAGGAACGTTTTTGTTTAACTGATTCCGTGCGCTTCTTGGGTTGCTCGGGTGTATCCGAGGGGTGCTTAGGTTTTGGCGATTCTCTGGGCTTCTTAGGTGCTTCAGAGGTACTAGCGAGGTGCTTAACCTTTGGGGATGGCAATGCCACTCCCCCTCCTATTGCTGTAATAAGCTCCCCCCAGTTACTCTACTGCTGAGTGAGACTGTAGCTCACTATCAGGCGAATCAGCCCATGGTGGCCAACCACTGCGTCGTCTTCATGGTGTGCCTTTTTCAGGCATTGAGAGGCATCATGCAGTAATGAATTTAACAATGCGGGGAGGTTCACAGAACATTTTCCTTTTAATATAGCAAGGAGCTTAAGGTGACGCGGTCTTACCACATCTTTTCGCCCCTCGCAGGTGATGTAGCTCTGCACTACCTTTGCCAGTTCACTCCAAGGTTCTCCTAGCTTGCCGGCAGCACTCCTTTTCCCTTCACTGTCAGCTTCTGTCCTTCGTCTTGGAAAATTTCTATGGTCTTTTGCAGTCTTTCTTTCTTTCTCATCCATGTTGGTCCTAGGGCTGGTAGTCCTGTTACTTCCACGATTAGTTCCTTCGTGACCATTATCTGCTTCCCACCTACTACAGAATGTTTTTCCTGCAAATTCTGCAGGAATTCCATGGCCACAGTTTCATTTGATTCACGCAGGCAGCTGAAATAAGTTAGCCACCCGCCCTTTCTAGGATCTCCCGAGCAGCTTTGGAGACTTCTAGCTTACTGGGCTCGCTTCTGATAGCCTTGCCTCCCATGGTTCTGTTTCGGGATCTCGATGGAACAACAATTACCAGTCACAAAGAACGTAATCGTAGCAAAAACACAAAGCGTGCATGAAAATAGTTTGTAAATAACAACTCTTTGCAAAAATAGCATTATCATGCCGTTAACCCATATCGTACCTTCGTACCATATCATTTCTGAATGATGAGCTAACACGTGGCCGGCGGAGTAATGAGGTCACCCCCCCCCCACACAATATGATAGGCTGTCCCAGCCGTCAAATAGAGGAAGGGCCGCCATCCCGTCACCAAGTCATAAAGGAAGAGCATATGGAGATTTGCCATGTTTCAGATCAGACAAAGAAATACCGATATCGAGGCAAAGGGTAGATCACGTTTTGTATAAGCCTGCGTGATGTGATGCAAGACAGGAGGATAGGACATCTGGCGCTCATATAAAGCCTGCGGTAGTCATAGTCGATGCCTTTGCCATGATTGGCGGTGATAGGTATTCATGCGACGTATCCATCAAAATGTAAGATATAATTATTACGAGGATAGAAAGAAGTATTTTAATATGATCCTAATTGGTGTGAATATTATAACTCCGATACCATTAACAGAGCTTTGCTGCCGAAAAGTGTTCATAACCTTGGCAGAGTTGTTTATTTCACCCTGGAACCATTATCCTTTATGTATTTTTGAAGAGCAATTCTTGTCAAAATGCAGGCCATCATGCTGGCTTGGTAACCAGATAACCATGATGCCATTCACCAGAGAGGCGCGAAACGTGGGCAGGCCGGCTCGTAATGAGACCCCCTGTTCCAAGGTTTGTTTATGTAGCGAACCTGTTGGACCATTTCCCTGGTGTGGTGGCCATTGATGGGAATGCCACTTCGCTTCCAATCTTA
>APFE030170302.1:0-16866 GCA_000404065.3 Pinus taeda | reverse complement strand
GTACATGAAACATGGGTATTCCTTGGATGAAAAATTAAATTCCACACCCAACAAGTACTCCATCTCGAAATTTGAGTAAAATGATACTCCGATAAGTTAAAAATACGAGTTGGAAAAGTAGTTTTTTTCTTTTTTCCCTCCAAAATTTGATGAAGTGATCTAATCTTATTTTATTATTTCCACTATTGTTTTATTGTATTCCATAGGAGGCCTATTTTATACCTAAAAATTTCTCTAATTTTAATGTTGATATAAATACTAACAACATTATTAATTACAATAATCCTAGGATCAAAATGGAGTGTTACAATCCCCACTCCCCTGAAGGAACACCATCCTTAGTGTTCTACTTCACCATGACCCACACAATGGGTTACTTTCAAAGTAATGTCTCCTTCCTATATAGTATGCATTTAGAACTCTAGCTAGACTTCTCCTTTGAGATTCACCTGGAGCATAGCCTACTTAGTCATATGATTAAAATCATGCAACAAGGCCATTCCTATAACATATCTATTCACATCTATCTCCACTTCAAAAGGAATTTGTAAGTCAGGCAATTCAAGGAATAATCATTGGACAATCATCCATTTTAGCTCATCAAAATAATTCTAATGTTTCTTTGCCCACTGGAAACTCTTACCATAGGCTATTATGGTATGGAGTGGCACAACTATCACTAAAAATGATGATTTGAACTTTTAGAATCTTTGCTCTACCCCACCAAAGATTTAATCTATAATGAAATTACTAGGAACTAGCCAATTGATGATCACCTCCATATTTGTAAGATATATCTTAAGTTTCTCTCCACCAGTCACATAACCCAAATACACCAATGAATACTAAGAAAATTCACTTTCTTAAGGTTAGCCAGTATTTGGTGCTTTTTCAAATTTTCTCGCCCCTGCATAATATTTGAGATGTGATCTTCCCAATTAGAGTGAGAAATCAATATTTCAAGCAAATATATTATTACAAATAAATCTAAATAGTGATGAAATACATCATTTATCAATCAGGTAAATATAGTTAGTGCATTACATAAATCGAACGAACGACCAACCATCCTTACAAAAATTGCCTTGTCTTGAAGATGGTCTTCCATGTGTCTTCTTCCTTAATGTGAACCTAGTGGCATCTTGATTCTAGATCCAACACGATAGAGTACATGTCACATTTCAAATTATTTAAGAAATCATCTATCCTAGGTACTGGTATTGATTCTTGAGTATGATCTTGTTCAAAGCTTTATATTCCATAGACATTTGACAAGTCCCATCATTCTTGGGTACTATGATAATAGGTTATTCACATAATGAAGTGCTCAAATCAATCCATGCTCTAATAGCTGCTGCCATTATTTCTTCACTTCATTTACTACTAGAATATATTGTATATATAACCTAATATTTCATATTGGGAATTTTGGCAGCAAATAAATCTCATGTTCCACTTCCCATTTAGGTGTTAGCCCTTTAGTATCTTGGAACAATTCTCTACACACTAAAACTCCTCCAATCGACATTTCTACACTTTAGTACAACCAATTAAAGATGCCTTTATTCTTACTCATATGGTTGCTTTTCTCTTAAGAAGAACATTACTTATCTCTTAACAAAAATAATCAACATTTTCAATTTGTTAACACTTACAAGAGAGATATTTGATTTCCCTTTTACCATTGATGATGTAAGAATTCCCATCCTTGATTAAGTGGTACCATTTTTATATTGGCATGAAGATTGTAGATCTATAAACTTCCATGGATATTCAACTAGACAATTTGTCACAAGTCTACCAAAATATCATAGAAAATGTGAAATATACACTACGAAGTTTCATTTTTCCTCAAAACTTTTGGATATATTAACTATTATTTATTTATTATGCAGAAATAGAGAAAAATGAAATAAAATTCAAAAACTACAAATTCACACAATTTATAACCTAGGAAACCCTTTCGAGAGAAAACCCAACTAGAAAGTGAAGATGTTATGTTGTCTTTCCTTGAATGGAAAATGGATGCAATTACAAAGAGTGAGACATATGGCCCATGGGATGTTATAGTGCACAACCATTTATGTTTACTCTCTCCCTATCCACTCTTGGCTACTCTACTCATTTTTGAAACAAAATACACTAAAGTAGAATGAAACTCCTTTTTCTCCTAGTGGGTTAGTTATAACAAAAGTTATGATTATCAAATCCAAGAAGGACACTTACGCTAATTTTATGTATGACAATAGTAACTTGGAGGAAGTGTCTTCCTACAAGTACCTAGGAATTCATATTCATCACAAGCTCAAACAGAACTATAGCATTGAGAAAAGGATTAATGGGGGGTGGAAAGCTTATTTTGGTCTTGAAAATAATTGTAAAATGACAAACTTCGTAATGTGCGATAGAAATAAGTTCTTATTTGAAACTTTAGTCACTCCAGTTATATTATATGGATGTGAGGTTTGGGGTTGTAGTATCTCTAAAGAATCTTGGAGAAAGATTGAGCAAATCCAGAAGTGTTTTATAACGTATAACCTCAAAATTAAAAGCAACACACCCTAACCTATTCTCCTTATCGAAGTGGGTCTTTCCCCTATCGAGATCCTAGCTATGACTAGGCTTATGTTGTACAAGCATAAAATTGATAACATAGGAGACGATAAACTTCCTAAACTAGCTTTAAATTCTAGCCAAGGCCACCTAAGGCTCAAGCAAGGCTGGTATAAAGACACCAGGGCCTGGTTAAACCATTGGGAGATGGACGAGAATGTTGCATTGCAAAACATTAATAACATTAAAAATATTGTTACTTATAAGTTCAAAAATAAAATGTGGTGTGAGAAATATTTAACAGCTAAAATAAAATTAAGATATTATAAGGAGGTCATCAACCCCACCCTAGAAGATAAAAAGTATCTCTTTGTTTTAACTAGCTCAAAGAAGAAAATTAATATAGCCAAGATTAGAACAAACTCTCATGAGCTCCATAGTGAAACGGGTCGTTGGACAGTTTCTAAAACACCATGGATGGAAAGGTTCTGCCATCTCTGTGAGAATATGAACATCGAGGATGAAAATCACTTCCTCTTAGAGTGCCCCACATACACCCACATTAGATCTTAGTTTCAAAATATCTGTTGCAACACTGACCTTCCTAGCCTTTTACGATGTCAAAATTACAGTGAGCTCGGAAGGCTTCTCTCCAAGCTTTTTGAGCATAGGAATAAAATCTTAAATCAAACTAAATAATTTGTTTCTTTAGGTCCGATAGACCAAAGTTTGGTCTTAGTGGACGTTAACCATCATCATCATCATCAACACATCCTGATAACCTACTAGTAGTTAAGTTTGACTCCTTTAAATCTTAACTAGAGATACAATATTGAATATTATAGAGTATTATCCATAATTATCATGTGTCTATCTCCTTTTCCATGATTAATGGGGGTTGATGTGGCATCCTCTAAAATTATGATGGTCCAAAAAGGAATTTCAATTTCTCAATCGCATAACTTCTGCATACAAAACTTGATTGAGCTGATTCTTGCACAATTGGAAAGGTTTTTGTGTGTAGAATCGCAAAACAATATGTCACATTTAAGAGGAAAAGATTCACCCCCCAAAATATTGTTTGATGCCTCAAATTACTTCAGAAAGGTTTTCAAACCCCGATTTTCCAAACTAAGTCCCATAAGGAAAAATGGTATTGTGAGTTGATTCCTTCACTTCTCCACTTGGATAGCTTCAATATGGATGAAAAATAATATAATGATACAATATAGATCACACCTACCTATTTTCATAGGATTTTAGTTCCTTGAAGCTATCTTGTCAACATAATCTGCCAAACATCGTTGTTATGTGGAATTTCACTTTTGCAACCAGAAATGTATTCCCTAGATCTAGTGGTCTGATCTAGAACAACAAAGGAAAAAAGAAACAACAATTTCCTTATAGAAATTGGAGTATGGAAAATAAGACTACCTAGAATCCGTAGCAATCCCTTCTCTCTTCTTCACTTGTAAGTTCCTATTGTAGCTCCATGCACTATAAATGGAACCTACAACAATGAATAAAACAAGAAAAGAAACTACAACATACACATAGAATAATCCAATATCTTAATTCAATGAGTCAACATGGAATTGAAATACAAGAGCACAAGCATAACACAATTATATGAAAATAAGATCCCTTTTGTATTAATAGCTAAAGGAGAGAGTTATAACCGTAAATATAATCCAACTTTGTAGATGTGTCTCCCCACTTGACTTGTCTTTCCTTGTCACAATGCAGACCTTCACACTCAACCCTAACAAAAATGAATGATGACTCCTTAAGGTCACAAAAACAACATGAGGGCACTAGAAATCTCCAAAAGACAACCCAGACCTTATGGGAGGTAGTAAATTTATGTGGTGAACATGGTAGTTTAGGATTTACCAATCTAGGCTTGAGATCCATTTACAAGGGAGGATAAGCTCATGGGATAAGCAATAAGGTCTCCAAGATAGGATTAGATAGGAATTTGAGATCTCTATCTGTGGTAAATCGTTAAACCCACATTGGAAGCTTATCGAAGAGTAAACTTCAAAAATATTTTTTAATTTTCATGAATTTATTGAATCAACACACTTGAATAAAGGAGCAACATGCTATAGTTAGTGCCAATTCCCAGGTATGCAACTTGCACCCAATGCTAGTGGATAAGAGGACAAGATGTGTTAGCCCTAAAAATATGGTTTTTAAGCATATAAACCTAGAAACTCATACTTTTTGGAGAATCGATGCTTAGGGAATTGCAAAGAGATTATAACAAAGTGTTCAAGGATGTTGATTGATCTGGTTTGCAGGCCTTTTAGGCTAATGTGACAAAATGGCCTTTAACAAATTCCCCCCCTAAAGTACAAAGTCAAAAGTAATGGACGAGGACTAAATTGCTTCACCTTCTGACAAGTGTGGATCAAGAACAAGTTGGTCGAGATCATCATCTGTTACAATACATATTATCATCATGATATCATTATTGAGGCAGGCATACCCATGCTTAGAATATAAACAAATATTACATGTAAAATGATCAAGAAGTCGCATCCATTGGTGAAAAAGAGTAGACCCATGTTTAGGTGACTGTTTGAATGATCACAAATATCATACTTTTGTAATATTGTATTAATCTTGAAATCGCAGTCCAGATCGATGGAACTAGATCTGGGGTCTTCAATCTCATTCACTCGATCACTTGATTTACGAGTCTAACCATGTGAATAAGTGAGCTAAATTCGAACATGGTAGAAACCATCTAATTACCATCCAATGATGTAGGCCATCAACAGACGCGAGATAACCAATGATAATGAAAATGGATCCAAAGGTACAATAATACAATCTATGTGGTATGAATAAATGAGCTAAAGTTAAAGACCAGACAAAATATTTTGGTCGAAGGTAAATGATGAGGACCTATTTCCGAGAGCGAGGAAACTTGCAATTGATGTATGCAATATCTAAGGTACCAAAGGGAGTTTCTAAGTCAAATTCTAGGATAATGAGCTAGTGTCGAAAGGAGGTGACCCATCGCAGGAGGGCCTTGATGTAGCCCCCATAAACAACATGAAATATGTATCAAGATTTGAGACAGAATGATGTTAATGAAGAGATGGTTCAGGAATAACTGACCTAAAAGAAGGCTCAACAGTATTGTAACAAATATTAACTAAAGAACTTCTATTGAACATAACGGTGACACTTTATGAATCTTGCAGAATTGACCCAAAACCGAATGCAGAGGCTTTGGTATCATGTGATTAACCAAGGAAGCATCCATATTTCTCAACCTAACAATCATGAAGATGAAGTGAAAGAGTGTCATGTTCAAGAGTGACTCACCACCATTAAGAGGGAAAGTACCCTATTTCCCCAATTTCCCCAACCCTTTCTAGTCAATACCTCTTTATTTTTAACAAGATGGAGGAGGATAACATATTATTTATTTATAAGTTCATCCTTCAGATAAATCCCTTTGAGTATTTTAAACAAACAATGAGAAGGAGTGGTTCAGTCTCATCATGTTCGAAGAGTCCATAACTCTTTGATGCTTTTATGAGTCTAGCGAAGGTGTAACTCGACTTCTTTTTCATGTTTAGAGAGTTTTAAAAAGAAGAGATAAAGAAAACTCAAAAGGTTCCTTTTTGTAATTTTATCTCTTGAGTCCAAAAAGGAAGAAAATGATACTCAAGATAACCTCTTAGTCATGTTCAACTAAGGTAATTGTTTTTACTAAATAGTCTATCCCAGTATGGAAAAGGGTTACAATTATATTGATCATACATATTTTCATTTAATTTAATGAGTTTAAAATAAAATTTCTCGAAAATATTTTCATGTCTAGGGAGTCAGAAAAGCGCTGAAAGAGGAACCTATGGTGTTCCTTTTTCATGAGTTTATAGAGCCTGAAAAAGCGAGAAAAGAATGCTCTTTCAATAAAATGACTTGTAAAATTGTAAAAATATACTTCAAATAGATGTAAACCTCCTCAAAACATCATCAAAGTATTTAAAATACATGTAATATGGTAAAATTAGGTAAAAATAATAAAATATAAAAAATAGTCATAAAATTGACCATAAATAGCGAAAAGTAAATTCATTTTTACCTCTTTTGAGTGAGCTCTGAGTTATTTTTACCCTTGATCTTTAGTAAGAAATTGCAGCCAAACCGATGGATCATTTCTAGTGTCTTCATTATAGGTAGGAGGACTATGCTTTCTATTTATTTTTGTGGTTTCCGTTTTTTATTTCATGCAATGTTTTAGGAGTTTTGAGCGATGTAGGTTCTTTGATTTGTGCCCTAGGTTAAATGCACCCCAAATACATTCAAAAATGTGTTGGTATTTCTTAGTGAACACTAGGAAGAGAACTTCAGTACACACTCCCAGGAAGGGGAGGTACATTGGGTCACACTATCCTCTCAGAAACACATGCGTCAGGCATAGTTCGTAAAATGAATTTGTGATTATCACTTGAATTTCTCTCAAATTTTTGCATGAGATTCTTATTGAATGTCTCTCTCATGATATTGCAAGTATCTATGAGAGTAAAAGTTATTTTGATTTGGAGAGAAATAGAACATGATTCCCAAGATTTAGAGGTTTCCAATGGCCTAGCAACCATACAAGTCTTAAGGAACTGTGGGCTCCTTAAGTTGTTTTGGCTTCCAAGGATTAGGGTTCAACTTGAGTTATTGGAGTATCTAGTCAGAGAACGGGACATTCAAGGACAATTATTCAAAATTGGATTACACACTCTCACAATAAAGGTTGAGGATATTTACTTTCTAATAGGCTTATCTCAGAGGGGATCTCCTGTCTCATTGTCTGGATGAGAAGAGGCAGTGAGATCGTCAAGTATTATATAGATACTCATTCTATACCTGGTTCTTAGCCAATAAAGAATGTGAAAATAGAGATTAAGGATGTGATTCAACTTCCTCTCAGGACGATCCTATTCATCATTGTTCAGTTGGTTGCCACTACCTCTTTTAATTTAACTAGCGAGTCCCACATGCAATATACATTAGAATGTTTCTAAACTACTTTTTTTAACTATAGTGAGGGAGTATTGGCCAATGTGAAGGAGAAATAAATAGGCCAAAGGATGGGTGATTGAAGAACTTTCGATATGGCTCCATTCTGATATATTTTTCTTTAGAGAGAATTTTGCTACCTCGACCTCAACATATTGAGCTTGGCCTTCTAGATCACATAGTTCCATGGATGAGGCAATGGATATATCTCATGTCTTGTCGTGCAGGTGTATCATCAATGAGGTTCACACCTACTTTCTTTCATTGGTTGTGGGTATATAAAATCATGATCGTGGACTATCCCTATGCCGAAGCTTACTTCTGAGGATATATGGATCTCGTTTACCTGAAGGCAAGAAATGGGGTAACATAGGTAAAACAATGTCATTTTGAATGCTTTTAATTTTTGAGATTTTATAATTTTTTTGATGATTTCATTAGGGGAATTTTGAGGAATAAAATGGGCTTCCTAAGGAAATTATAAAATAATAATGGAAATAATAAAATAATATTAGATTACATCATCAAATTTTAGAGGGAAAAAAAGAAAAAAAATAATTTTCAACTCATATTTTCAACCTATCTCCCTATGGATTTACTCAAATTTTGAGCAGTAACACTCGCTGGATGAAAAATTTGATTTGTCATCCAAGGAGTACCCATGTTGCATACTTTTGATGGACCACACTACACGAAAAATGAGAAATACATGAAAAACGTGATTGCAATCACATTTTTCATGTATTTCTCATTTTTCGCATAGCAAGGTCCATTGAAAATACGCAACATGGGTACTCCTTGGATGAGGAATTAAATTTTGCATCCAACGAGTAGTCTGACTCAAAATTTGAGTAAAACCTTAGGGAGATAAGTTGAACATACGAGTTGAAATTATTTTAGTATTTTTTAATCTTTTTACTTTCTTGCTCCAAAAATGGTGAATCATCCCCCATAGTTGACATCTTCATCTTGAATCCTATTGGTGCTTATAAATTTTATTTTGGTTGTAAATTTTTCTTAGGAGGTCTATTTTAGACCTCAAAGTTCCCCTAATGTTTATGCATCAAAGACTAACTATTAATTTCACATCCATATTTTGGACTAGTTTGACCAGTAGGATCTTCATATCTTTAGTGACGAGGAGAGCCACAACCAACACTAGTAGGAGTTGTTGTTGTGAGAGGGTTGGAGGACGAGATGCGACATATCAACAAGGTTGAGACTCTTTCCAAGTTTGAGTATTATGTCGAGGGATTGACCCATAGTATACCAGACACCAGGTTCAATGAGATTCCTATTAGGTTGCAGCCGTACACATACAATGTCACATGATAGAAGCGGCATTTGATAACGAATTAGAAGAGGATCTTCTTAAAGATACGCATGATCAACCAATACCTATTACCTCTGTCTTGAATAGCAAAATTGTGGAAATTGAGCCAGGAAAGACTTTAAACATTAATGCCAACCTGACTTATGAACAAGAAAAGAAACTCATCCAGTTATTGAGGAAACATAAAGAAGCATTTGCATGGGACTACTGTGATATGAAAGGAATTGATCCCTAGTTATGTACACACCACATTTATATAGAAAAGGATGTGAGACATGTTCGCCAACCGCAAAGGAGACTTAATCCTCATCTAAAAGAAGTTGTAAAAGCTGAACTCCAAAAACTTTTAGATGTTAACTTCATCTACCCTATCTCCGATAGTAAATGGGTCTCTCCACTTGTTGTGGTACTGAAGAAGAATGGAAAGTGGAGGATTTGTGTAGACTATAGAGAATTAAATAAAGCAACTCAAAAATACCACTTTCCCCTTCCATTTATTGATCAAGTATTAGACACTTTGGTAGAAAAGGAATTGTTTTCTTTCTTAGATGCCTACAATGGATACAATCAGATTCAAATTTCCCCTGAAGATGAAGACAAAACTACCTTTACTTGTCTTTGGGGAACATTTGCCTACAGAGTTTTACCTTTTGGATTATGCAATGCTCCTGCCACATTTCAAAGATCTATCCTCATCGTTTTTTCAAACCTAATAAATGAGGGCCTCGAAGTCTACATGGATGATTTTACACCATACGGAGATGATTTTGATCCAGCATTGGAAACACTGGAAAAAGTCCTGTAGCGCTGCATTGCCACTAGGAACCTACTATTCCAGATTTCGTCAGATGCCTCAGATACAGCTATTGGAGCAGTCCTTGGGTAGGAAAAGGATAAAAAACCATATGCAATTTATTATATTAGCAAGAATTTATCCCCTGTTGAATTAAATTATATTGTTACTGAAAAGGAATTTCTAGTTTTAATACATGCTATCAATAAGTTCAGGCATTACATTACTTGATATCCTGTTACTTTATATACAGATCACTCAGCCATAAAATATTTAGCAAATAAACCAATCACAACTGGTAGAATAACTAGATGGCTGATTTTATTGCAGGAATTTGACATTACAATCAAGGACAGACCTGGAAAAGGAAATCCTGTAGTTGACTTTCTCTCGCGAATACCAAAACCAGTGGATGCAACAGTAGTTGAAGATCAATTCCCAGATGAGCATTTGTTTGTTGTCACTGTTAAAGCACCCTGGTATGCTGATGTTGCGAACTACTTAGCAGTAGGTAAATTACCAAAACATCTGACCCCCAATGAGCGGAAACAGATTGTCCAGTGAAGTGTTCGATTTTATTGGATTGGGGGCTACCTATTTCATATAGGAGCAGATATGCACATCAAGAGATGTGTCCAGGAGGATGAAATTCTTTTATATTTTGAAAGCTTTTCATGATGGAGCATGTGGCGGACACTTTGCCGATAAGAGAACTGGACATAAGGTGCTGCAAACAGGTTATTATTGGCCTACAATTTTCAAAGACGAAAAGAAGTTCGTTCAACCTTGTGACAGTTGTCAAAGAGCAGGACACCCTGGTCAGGCTGATGAAATGCCCCTAAACCCACAACTGGTTGTCGAACCATTTGAGCGATGGGCACTTGATTTTGTTGGTCCAATCAACCCATCTTCGAATCAGAAAACATATATTCTGGTGGCAACAAAATACGTCACCAAGTGGGTTGAAGTAAAAGCATTACCGAGAGCTACAGAGGATTCTGTCATACAATTCCTGTTTCATATATTTGTGCGATATGGGCTTCCAAGAGATATAATTACAGATAGTGGACCACAGTTTGCTGATAATAAGATTGTTGCAACACTTAAAAACTATCATATCTAGCTTAAAGTTACTACTGCATACCAACCACAAGAAAACGGTCAAGTAGAAAGCAACAACAAAATAATAGAAGCAATCCTGACAAAAACCATTGCGTCACATAGACGCGATTGGGTTGCAAGATTACCAGAAGCCTTGTGCGCCTACAGGACAACATGGAGAAGAACTACTGACTATTCACCATATCAATTGGTGTTTGGAAAGCAACCCATTTTCCCCATAGAATTCGAAATCCAAACACTGCGAATAGCACAAGAAGTCAGCCTAGATCTAAACGAGGCACAGATTAATAGATTACAGCAGATCAATGAGCTAGATGAAATCAGGCTCTCTGCCCTTCAACATACTGCATTGATCCAATAGCAGCAAGCTAAATGGCATGACGCTCTCATTAAAAACAAAGTCTTCCATGAAGGAGACTAGGCGCTCTTATACGATTCTAGGTTTCAGGATTTTTCCAGGAAACTTCAGACTCGCTAGCTAGGGCCATATGAAATCCAGAAGGTATATGATAATGGCACCCTAACTCTAGTCAATATTGATGGATCTGGTCATACCTTTAAAGTAAATGGCCACCGATTTCGACTATACCGCAAACCACTTACTCAGGAATCCTTTTGTCAGCAACTACGTGGGGACTCCGATATGCAAATTCTACAGGGAGAAGAGAAATCTTCCTCACCTGTAATTCATTAAGTGATTCACCTTTCTTTTATAGTTTGTACATAATTTCTTTGTTCTGATTTTCCTATTGTTCCTCTTCTAAGAAACAACATTTGTATGCACTTTTGTCATTTTTGCTGTTCCTTTTCTAAAGAGACGACATTTTTGTTTTCTATTCCTTTTTCAAAAGAAAAACACCTTTGTTTTAGCCGTTTCTTTTTCTTTTTCATTTTGTTGTTCCTTTTATAAAGGAACAACATTTGAGTGTTTTGTTGTTCCTTTTCCAAAGGAACGACACCTTTTGTTTTTTGTTGTTCCTTTTTCAAAGGAACGGAATTTGCGTTTCTGTTGTTCCTTTTCCGAAGGAATGGAACCTTTTGATTTTTACTGTTCCTTTTTCAAAGGAACGGAATTTGCGTGTCCATTGTTCCTTTTCCAAAGGAGCGACACTTTTTGATTTTTGTTGTTCCTTTTTCAAAGGAACGACATTTGCGTTTTGCTATTCCTTTTCCAAAGGAACGACACTTTTCAACACTTGTGTTTCTGTTGTTCCTTTTTCAAAGGAACGATACTTTTGGTTTTCTGCTGTTCCTTTTCTAAAGGAATGGCATGTTCGGTTTTTGCTGCTCCTTTTTCGAAGGAAATGGCACTTTCGTTTTTTCTGTTCCTTTTTCAAAGGAATAGCACTTGAATTCCTTTGCCCTTCCTTTTTCAAACAACAACATGCTTGTATTCCTTTTACTTATGCTTATAGATCCCTGTTGTTCCTCTTGTTTCAAGTATTTTGGAGTACAGCTATACACTCATGCAATGGATACAAAGTTAGAGGATACTAAAATCAGCAAATTATGTAAAATCGCTACATTTACAAGAAATTGCTGTGAATTGATAAAGAGGAACGAAGGAAGGACACAATTATTCATTACTTTTTCTATCATTACCCTACTAATACCAACATGATTGGTCATCCTTATCATGCTGGTTCTTTTTAAATTCCCATAATCTTCTTCGATAATTATTAAGGAATAAGAACAAAGGGTTTATATTTTTCTATTGAGATGTTAAGACTTCTTCCACCATTCCTACTCTTATGGAGGGTCGAACCACCCTTTGTGTATAAATAGGAAAGCATGTTATAAAAATAAAAGATAAAAGACAAATGTTTTGAATTGTCAAATTCATGATAGGGGGTCTCATCAAGAGCCAGCCTACCATGATCATAAGGAAGAAAGTGAAGTGGCATTCCCACTATGGCCACCACACTAGGGATGTGGTCCAAGAGGCACATCAGAAAAAATAAAGAGTTCTTGGAACGGGAGGTCTCATCATGAGCCGACCTGCCCACCTTTCACTCCTTCCTGGTGAATGGCATTATGATTTAACTGGTTACCAAGCCAACATAATGACCTCCATTTTGACACTAAATAGAAATTCATATGCATAGATAAAGGATCATGGTTCCACGGGTGAAACAAACAACTCTGCCAAGGTTATGGACACATGTCAGCAGCAGAGCTCTGTTAATGGTATTGAAGTCACATTTCTTATATGCCAATAGTCATCATTAATACCATTCTCGGTCTTATACCTTTGTAATCTGTCAAATAGGATTATGCATATCCCTTCCTTGAACCATTAAACGAATGAAAATCCATTATAACCAATCATGACGGAAAAAGTAGATAATGATCGCATTACACTCATTATGCATGTCAGCTGTCCTATCCTCCCAGCCTCGCATCATGTAACCGCATTTTCTTATTTATCAAGTGACCCTATTATGCACCTCGATTTCAGTAACCGGCTACTTTTGTAAACATGGCATCCTTGCATAGCTTGTTCCTTTATGACCCCTGTACCAGAACACACCGGCCCGTTGCTCCTTCATTTGACGGCTGAGGATGGCCTATCACATTGCGAGGGGGGCGAGTTGACTTCGTAATTTGTGGATATACATGTTAAGCTATTACTCGTCAAGTTCTTACGCGGGAATAGAAAGGCTTAACGGTATCTCGTTTTGCATGCCTTGTTGTTCCTAAGATATTTCGGTCTGTAACAATTAGTAAGATTTCAACTAGCATTGCGATTTTACTATTTTCTTTTGTGTTGCTATCCGTTCGAATAGCTTGCTATTCCATTGCCATTTCTACAGTGAGATAAAAGCATGGGAAGAAGGTCAATTCGAAGAGAACCATAGGTATTGGCAGTTTTCGACGCTGCACGAGAAATTCTGGCAAAGGCAAGATGGTTAGTCTATCTTAATCACATACAGGAATCAAACGAGACCATGGAAATAGAATTCTTGCAGAATTTACAAGAAAATCACTCCACAGTAAGGGGAAAAAATATAACAGTCACCGATGACGTAATTGCAGAGGTCTCGGGACTGCTAGCGACTAGACCTATGTGGACTCTGAAGAAGGGGAGACTACAAAAGATCATGGAGATCTTCCAGGATGTAGGCTGGAACTTGACAGTTAGAGGAAAGGGAATCCTACCAGCAGCATTAGGAGAACCATGGACAGAATTGGCGAGGATCATCTAGAGCTACATCACCTGTGAAGGTAGGAAAGATGTGGTAAGACCACGAAACCTTAAACTCGTAGCTGTATTAAAAGAAAAATGCTTTGTGAACCTACCTACATTTTTAAATTCATTACTGCATGATGTTGCCTGAAGCATGAAAAAGTCACAACATGTGGAATCGGTGGTGAGTCACCATAGGCTAATACAGTTGATAATTAGCCATAGTTTGGCTCAGTAACAGAGCAATTGGGAAGAATTAATTGCTATAATAGATGGGGCACCGACTCTACTAGCTCCAAAACACAAACACACTGCCAGTACACCAGCTAGACCATCAAAATGGAGAAAATCAGTTAGATTGGCATGAATTAGAGGAAGGTTGGAAAATCTCCAAGGGGGTACCAGCCAACCTGTGGAGATAGATGACTCAGGGGATGAGAAACCCCCGCAATTGGAAGGAGAAGAGAATGAGAAAGAAGTGGAAGAAAATGAGGAAGGAGAGACAGAGGAAGAGACCGAGAAACCTGAGCAGGTGGAGGCGGAGGCAGAACAATGTGAAGAGAGTCCACTGCAAAATTCATTGCAAGAGGACGAATTGGCCAAAATTCTGGCCAATATGGGCGAATGTGGCCAGCCTCTCAGCCCACCAGGCCTCCAGACTAAGGAAGAATCGAAGGAGCATTCCTCTCAAGATAAAAATGCACCCGAGGAATTGTACGATGGCAAAGAAAATGAAGATAATCATTTTGTTCATGATGATGAGGATATGGGAGGTGAACAATCTACTCCCAGCCAGACTACACCAAAAGAATTGCATGAAGAAAAAGGGGTGGATAAGGAAGTTACCCAGGAATTAACAGAGCCAGCTAGGGTTTCTACTCTTGAGCAGCTTGAACAAAACATTGAAGGAGCACCCCAAGAGGAAAACCAGGGAATTGGCTAGGATAATAGTCTAGGCTCGAGTAAACAGACAACTGTTCCTTCTAAGGAAGCAGAAGAAATCAAACAATTACGAAAAAAACAGCAAAGGTTACTAAATGTGATAGCTTGACTTCGGCAACAAATCAGGGTTTTGAGGATAAGAAAGAGAACAAAGAAAACTTCTGGGGAAACACATGCAGCTACTCTGGTGAAACCCCCCAAGAAAAAGGTTCGAAAGACTCATGTTCGGCCTGCTATTCAAAATCCTGCTTAAGAACAGTCTGTTTTCCAAATTGCCATCGAAGAACAACCTGCTGTTCAAATCGTCGTTGAAGAACAATTTGCTGCTCAAACTCTTGTTAAAGACATACTGCCGTTCAAAAGCAAAAGGAACAACATTCTACTATTGCTCATATTGAAGTACAAACTGAAGCGAACAAAGTTCCTTCGATAGATTAATTACTCCAAAAGACTTGGAATGTCAAGATATCCATTTAGGATATAAATATTATATTAAATAAAATGAATAAGAATGAATAATGAATTACAAATGAGAACGAGAGGCTTGCTTATATACCAAGCAAGTGTCTTTTCATGAAGAGTCATGTCCTATTGGACATGCCTCTTCAACCTAATTACTAGCTTAACTAACTATTATTTATGATTATTATCTTTTACATTATATTTATATTATTTATATATTATATTCGTTACATTGCCTCCTTCCTCAAAATTCTTTGTCCTCAAAGCTTGTTGATGACAAAAGGCTTGATCTCCTTTTCGGCTTGAAACGTCTTTCTGTCTTGGAACAATCATCTTCGTCAATAGAAGCTGATATGATCTTCTTAGTGACAAACAGAATTGTCGCACTGAGAAGGGATCAAACCATCCCAGATTAATCTTCTGTATAGTATTCTGATCACTGGAATTTTGTAACGACTTGTCAGCATAAGACGGAATTGATGTTACGTCATTATTCTCTAAAACATTAATTTGTTGTCTACGGTTTGAATGGTCTTGATACACAGCTTGGTTGATTTTTCTATTGTCATGATTTGGATGTCGATATAAAGTTTTTAGATTTTCTTTTGGCGAATATGTTGTTGAATTGGTTATGGAACATTCACTTGGGATGTCCATTGTCTGAACTGCAACATCTACATGTGTCATTTCTTCAACTTTCCTGTCTTCTTGAGTTGTCATATTCACTGGATCGGTATTCGTTCCCTTATTTTCAACTTGAACTATTGTGACTGGAGATTTTGATACTTCTTCATGAGTGACTTGTTCCAACTTATCTTTTAATGCTTTCTTATCCTCCTTAAGTTTCTTAGTTTGATTGAGCAGACTTTGATTATGATTTCTCAAATGTAAAAGTTCTTTGGTTTTTTATTCATCAATCTTATTTTCAGTGTTTTGAATTTTAAGCTTTCCATCTTTTAGACCTTTGATTTGTTCTAATAAATTTTTATTAAGGTTCTTTAAATGCAAATTTTCCTCTTCTTGTTTTGATAAATGCTGCTTGAGTTCTTTCTTTGAGACTTTAGTCTTCTTCACTTGTGTTAGTAATTTTTCGATGTGGTCCTTGAGACGAGAAATTTCTTCATCCTTTTCCATTATTTCTTTGTAATGCATATCCACACGTCCAACGTATTGTTGCTTAAGTATTGTGATTTCTTGTTTTACATCTCTTTGGAATTGTTTTTGTTCATTTCGCAGAGATTCCATTTTTTTCACTTCTTTTATCTTCCTTTTTTTTCAACAATTTATTTACTTTTTTTCTATTTTTTTTTTATATGATATTCTCTTTCCTTTTTTTCTTTTTTACTCTCTTTTTATATAATTTCTCCTTTATTTTATATATATAGCTCTTCTTTTTCTTTTTCCTTGTTGTTCACTCTTTTAATAAAATTTTTATATAAT
>APFE030170301.1:130184-143895 GCA_000404065.3 Pinus taeda | reverse complement strand
AAAAAACTATTATTTGACCATTTTTAGTTAATATTTTTGTATAAAAATTGTGATTTTGACATGTTAATTCTAGCAAAAAATTATCAAAATGTTTAGTTTTTTTGTTATATTTATGTTAAAAATGTTTATTTTTATGTCCATTGTGAAAAAATGTTGTTTTTTAGAAACAATTATTTCATGTGGATTGAAAAATTAATTAAGGATGTATAAATATGTAGATTATCTAAAATTCAAATTATCGACTTTCTAATTTAAAATCACAAAACAATAAAAACCCCCCTAAAAAAAAAAAAAATTAAGATAGAGAACAAGAAAATATGAATAAGATGACGACTTCAAAAACTATCAAATTTAGAAAATAAATTTTCACATTTCACACACTAGAAAATTAAAAGTCAAAAAATAGGTCTTTTAAAAAAAAGGTGTGATGCAGAATACTCACTTTTTAAAATCAGCATGAAAATCACTACCATTCTAAAACTTCATTTCATCCTTGAACATGAAAAAAAATTAAAGTTGCAAAAACCATGTTCTAAAAAAAACATGTGTATTCTACATCACCACTTTTGAAAATCGGGTCATTTTTTTGCTATCTCTATGAAACGGGTAACAGTATCAGTTCCCGTTTCAAAGTTTACATTGTTTTAACCTGTATTTGGCTATAGCAGATACAACCATACCAATGGTTTTAGTTCAAGAAGACAGTGGAATTGAACATCCTATCTATTATTTAAATTGAAACTTAAATGATACAGAAGCCAAGTACTCCCATGTTGAAAAGTTGGCTCTTGCAGCTGTTCAAGCGATACTGAGACTTCGACACTATATCCTCTTTCGAAAAAGTACTATTTTGTCAGATTGCAACCCCATGAATTATATCTTGTCGCGAAAGTTACTAGGGGGAAAATACTCCAAATGGATAGCAATTTTGCAAGAGTTTGATCTGGAATTCGTAAAATCCAAATCAAAGAAAGCCCAGGTTTTCACGGAGTTACTATGTGACTTCCCATCGTCGTCCAACGATTCAACATCCAAAGCAACAATCATGGATGAATCTTTGTTTCTGATATCTTCAAGCGATCCATGGTATGGAGATATAATCGTCTATCTCCAGACCCAAATATATAGGTCTAATACCTCCTGCTCAGAGCAATGACGTAGTCGATACCAAGAAAAATACTACATGATCATCGGTGATACGCTTTATCATCATGGTATCAATACAGTTCTACGGAGGTGCCCCACCCATGAGGAGGCCGAAAAAGTCCTGAAGTTGCCATGCTTGTCAAATCTTCGACCGAAAAACCAGAATACCACCCACACCTCTGCAGCCAATACTTGTTGTTGGGCTATTCAACAAATGGGGCATAGATTTCATGACATGTCACCCCACCTCGGCCGGGGAGCATGGGTATATCATAGTCGCAATTGAATATTTTACGAAATGGGCTGAGGCGATGCCTACATTAAACAACAGTGGCAAAATGACTGCTCTTTTCTTTTTCAATCATGTAGTCTCTAGATTCGGTGTTCCATAAGCTATAGTCACAGATCATGGATCACATTTTCACAACCACATGATGGTTGAGTTGGCTGCCAAATTAGGACTATCCCACAACACCTCTACTCCGTATTATCCGTAAGCTAACGAGCAAGTTGAGGTAATAAAAAAAGTCCTGAAGTGCATGCCGCAAAAGATGATTGGAGTCCATAAACGGAGTTGGCACCTAATCCTGTACTCATCCTTGTGGGCGTACTAGACATCTGTGAGAAATACGACCGGGTTTACACCTTTCCAGGTGGTGTATCTCTTGGAAGCAATCTTACCAGTTCAGTGTGAAATCTCGTCCCTCAAACTCGCAGTCAATATTCCCCCCGAAACTTCAGAAGAGGAGGCTTGTTTCTTCAAATTAACCCAACTAGATGAAACCTGTCATGATGCCACATTGTCTAACGAAGCCCATAAGAAATAAGTCAAGGCACAGTTTGACAAGAATGTCAAACCCCGTGTCTTCTCAGAAGGTGAACTGGTCATTCTTTACAACCAAGAGTTCGATAAGTTGGGAGCAGGTAAGTTCCAGTCTTTATGAATGGGCCCCTATATTGTGAAGAGAGTATTAGCAAAAGGAGCCTTCGAGTTAGTGGATTATGATGGGATTCCACTGTCGCAACCCTGAAACAGGTTTTACCTTAAGCGTTACTATGGTTGACTCAGTGTAGTAATCTCTTCAACTGCTTTTGTTACATTTTTGTTTTTGCTAAGAGTAATCATTTTGGTTAGGTAATCGACTTTTGCATTAGTTGCAGATGTCAAACCTATTGGAATCATTTGTTGGATATGCTGGCGGAGTGAGTCATTGTTCGCAAAACCTATCTTCTGCGGCCTGGGCCATCTTTGATCCAGCCGGTGAGTTGATGAGTTTCAGAGGGGTAGGTATTGGTCGATCAACGAACAACATTGCTGAATACATCGCATTCATAGAGGCCCTCTTTGATGCCATCGTGCATGGCATATGCCGACTTATTGTCAGGCTAGACTCACAACTCGTCATTCTACAGCTCATTGGCATCTATTCCATGCGGAATCTAGCTATCTATTGCATGTTCCTAAAGGTCAAGATTTTGGAAAGACAGTTCGATTCTATCCGATATCAACATATTTCTAGAAACTTAAACACATTAATAAATTCTTTGAAAAATTATGTGTTAGATATACATTTGCGACACTTATAAAAGAAAAGCATTTGATCAGTATTTGCATCATGATCATATAACTTAACCAAAATAAAGCTCCGAAAATAAAAAATATATATAACTGTTTATGGTTTACACATCGTGTTCTGTGTCCAGGACAAAATCAGCCAAATGACCCAATGACTCAAAATGCTAGGGGGCACCCTAGTCTAATGGTGTTGGTGATAACAAGTCACTGCCTATGCAATCATGCGTAAAAGCCTACTCCATCGAATCGGCATTCCAGTAGTATGTCACTGTAATCTCAGACGCAGCTCGTCAGTCCTCACATCTGGGATACCAAGTGTGAGACCCTCGATTTGATCTTGTAATGCAGAAAGAGTCTCGGGCATATCTAGGTCATGAAGGACAGCCATCCCTACAGCCTATCCTACTGGAACGACATCGAGTGCTCTCAGGCACACTGCTGGTCACACTGGTTCGATATCTACATGAACACATGAGTCTTGATTAGTATGGAATGAAAGAAAACATCAGAACATTATAAAAGCAATAAAAAGGAATATGGTTAGAGATTTTACCTATAACACTACACTGCTCGCCAGCTGGCAACATCAAATCCAGGTCACCTTGGAAACCCATACCAGCATGCGGGCACTCGGCATAAACCATCTCTTGATAGTTGAACCACTCAAAGAAAGCATTAGAGAAAGAAACCTGCAACTTACCAGCATGTTGAGCCATAAGGTCAACCCATCTCTGCATCCGTTGCTCAGTCGGTGGAGGCAAACCAAGTGAAATGTATTGTGGCTGCAATAGTGGGATCTTCTCCAAGGTGAAAGTGGTCAAAATGAAACCATAGCCAAAGTTCTTAGATCATCCTTTTTTTGCCATGGTAAGTTATTCTTTTATCACTCGAAGTACTGCATCACACCAGTTGAACACCTTTTGTTCGAGGCATTCCAAGACGTACTGCATATAGGACCTGTTGGCCAAGTGAAGAGCCGCACTACTAGCCAATCTAGCAAAGGTGAACAATATAGTCCTCAAGGACCGGTCAGTGACATCTCGGATGTTGATCTTGCCATCCCTACTCGGCTGAGATCCTTCTCTATAGTATCGGTGAATATAATCCCTCACAGATTTTCCCCCATGGGCGGAACCTAATAGTGAGAGAGGGGCACCATGCCTCAATAAACTGGCCAAAAAGTAGATGTCCACAACAGTCAAGGGGATGGATTTGCCTCTAATCTGGAACACTTAGTTGGTGGAATTCCATGCATCGAGGAAATATTGCAACAAGTTGATTTGTTGCCTCATGCTAGATATGCAGAAGAGCTTGAGCAAACCACAGTTCCGCAATGTAATTACTATACCCGGATCATGTAAAGCAACCATGTCCTCTTCTTCGTGCTCATGTTCTTGTCATGTAACAACCATTTTTCTCTGATGAATCTCTGGAAAACAAACAAGAGAAGAGTTAAGATCCTGATTTGGCAAAAAACAGGCAAAATTTCCATGAAAAAACAGTGCACAAGTTTCCCACCTTGCGCCCATCATACCCCAGCTCTGTACTCAGTGAGATGCATACTAACTGGTCAATGGCTAGCCCAGTATGCATTGCACCTTTCGATATAGACAGGGTACGATGAGGGTAGAACGAATTGTTCAAACCCCAAAGGGTTAGGAAAGCAAGGAAACATGCTTAGAATTCAAAAAGGAAAGAATGTATCTAAAGAGCTTAGGTTTAGCTCCTACCTGGTCCAGATGGCACCAAAAATCATCCGCAGAATCTCCCAGAATTGGCTAGTGAAAATCAAAGGGGAAAACATCTCCAAAGCTCCAACAATCCCAAATTCAAATGAAATGGTAAAATGAGGGGTTAAAACTACTTTCAAATTACTTTCCACGTAATTCAAAAATGTATTCTGATTTCTAATTAGTTTGATAGAGAAATTGAACAGGTAATACGACCATTGAAAGAACATAGTGTTAATGATGAATCGAGTTTCAATGATCATTATCGCAAGTAGTTTTACACAAAGTTCAAGCTCATTAAAAATTAAACCTAAGTAATGAGCATATGTTCCACCAGAGTTTAATCTCATTAAAAAATGAACCAATCTCTGGTGAATAACCATTGCGAATGCATTATCATAAGCTTTTGAGCCTTGGTCATGTTCTTACCATCACCTCCACTTTGTTTTAGCTTATCATATGCCTCCATTTGATTGTTTACCTTTTTGAGGAACATTTGCGATGAGTGATTCTATTAGCCATCCTGATAACACTGCCATGATTGGAAAATTCGAAACCTTACCTGGAATAAGCTGCTGCCCGAAAATATCACTTGTTCCTAAAAAATGAGTCTCCTTTAAGCTCTTTTCATCTGACTCACAAAATATGAAAAAATTGTCGAGCAATTGGCCTCCCCATCTCGTTAAAACTATCGGAAGTGCTATCCCTCCTCTAGATTTTAATCTTTTTGGACCTGAGGGATTATTACACAAAAATATCAAGCGCTTTTTGTGTTCGACTCTTTAAAACTATAGAAAATTCATCCCTTTAATATTATTTTATACTTTTTCAGACTTAAGGGATTATATGATGAAAAAGGATCACTGGAGTTTCTTTTCCGTCCCTTTTTAGACTCTCTAAAATTGAAAAAGGACCGAGTTGTCTTTGTCGCTAAACTCGTTAAAACCAATAGCGACAAACTTGTCCATGCAGACAAGAACGAGTTTCGCTGTCACTAGGCTCGTTAAAACATAGTGACGGGTTGCCCGAAGGGCAAATTATAGAACAAGCATATGTTATCCTCCTCAAGGATGACAAAAATAAAGAATTACTCGTCAACAATGACTGGGGAAAAATTGGGAAGAAAACTTCAAGAAACTTTATTGGTAGCAAGTCGCTCTTGAACATGACACTTTCACTCCATCACCATGATTGAGTCGGGTTGGGTTATTCGGTTCACCGGTCATATTACCATTGGTCCACCGTACCATCCATTTTTGGGGTTAATGCTACCAAGCCATTTTAGTGTCACCGATATGTTCAAGAGAAGTTTCTCAGAGAATTCACCAACCCAGCTTGTGTCTCATCTGCTGCAATACCTTCAGCCTTCTTTCTTTCATGACTACCACCCTGAACCCTATATGATCAGATTGTTTTCACCTCCACAAAATCATTTGCTTCGTTCCGTGTCGTAGATGTGGGATTCATTAAGGCCCTCCTACGACATGACACTTTTTGTAGATGACAGCTCATTATACAAGAATTCGACCTAGGAACAACCCTTTTACTACTTTGAATCTTACATGCCTCAATGGCAAGTTTCTCACTTTCAGCGACATGTTTACATCAGTGGCCTTCAATCGAAGGAAAAAATCCTAGTGTTCGACGCCAAGTTGCATTTGCACACAGCATGAACTGTAATGTTGTACCTTGAGGGTCATCATCATTATCGATGATTCATCTTGCGCCTATTAACAACTTACATCATTGGCTGGTAATCAGGCGTTGTCTTTCCATGTTCGACTCTAGAACATCTTTTCACATGGATTGACTTGTACTTGGGGTGAATATTGAATGATTTTTAAGACCCTGGATGTAGTTTCATCCATCCAGCCTGTGATATATTCGAGAAAATAAAGACATCTAATGTACATCATTGTTGCACAGATGATCATCCAAATCCAAGGATGATGAATCTATCATAATCATCAGTTTGCCATATAGACGGTTGTATGTCCTATGTAAATGATAATCAGTTTATAAAGCTAAGCATGGGAATGCCCGCCTCAGCTACATCATGAAAATATTATGAAGATAATGTATTGTATTGTATCTTATTACAGGTCGCCTTCCAGTTCGAAAAACCTTGGATCCTCATGATAAATCATTTCACCTGACATCAAAAGATTTACGACCTCATGCTTTGGGGGAAACTGTTATAGACATATTTGGGCACTGCAACCCCAAACATATATGTCCATAAACCAAGGGCTTCTAAGTCCCTAACAGTGTTGTCTCACACCCTAAAGGAACAAGGTCAGCTAATTACATCATCTCCCAGAATTTCTCCATGGAAAACTGCTCAGAACTGGTCAAAACTGGACCATATAGACTGTCCAGTGCTAAGGGTGTGATGCATCTCACCTGGCACATGAAAAAAGTGTGATGCATAATGAAGAGCCCTTATTTAGGGTGTGATGGGCGAGAGTAGACAAATGGCAGAGACAGTTTGCAAGGTGGATGATCATGGAATCTTCCAGAAACTTCTCCTGTGACACTTGCCTCTCTGAATTCACCCAAGGATGAGTAAGAGATCATGAATCTTCAAGTGGAACTAAGAACTATCAAAGAGAGGACACTAATCAAAATCCCAGAAGATGACTATATGGATCCCTCATCCCAAAGATCTAGAGGCTGAAATTTTCTATCTCGTAAGGAAGTGTTGTTGGTTTCCTGGTGGAACATCATAGTGTTGGGTGATCTAAGATTTTCATGAGCTGAGGAAGGGCTTTCATGCTAGGAGGATGATGCTAGGTCAAATCAATGGGTTGTAATCCTCTCTTCTACTCTTTCTATTAATAAAGCTATTCAAGTTTTCCTTCACATTCTTGTATGATTAATGACATATGCATTTGTGTGGTCAATATATATCTGGCCCTATATTTTTTATGATTGTAGATCCCAGTACTTTGAAGGTGTTATGCTGCTTTGACTTTACAGGTACTCTTTGAAGCGGGGTAAGCAAGGAAGGAGTGGCAAAGATCTGTCAGAGGGGAGAAGGAACAAGCAAGGAACCAAGTGAATGATTGAGGATGGTATTCTCTACTCCTCTCCTATCTAATTCTCATAAAGGAAAATGAAAGTAACTTTAGTTTGTTTGTTTCTAATATAGCTACATGTCTTAGCGGGACTAGCAGCTCTACATGGACACTAGATTTCCTAATAAAAACTAGTACGTAGGCAGTAGCCTATAGAGCGCTCCAACCTTCACTTATTTTCTAGCTGTTATTGGAAGGGAGCTCCAAACTCCTGGCTCTTCCACTAGCTAATATGTTTACCTGTACGTAGGCATTAGCCTACATAAGGCAACGACCTTATCTCTTCCACGAGGGACCACATTTCATAAATTTTTAGACCCGATACTCCTGGAACATAACATCACATGAAGGCCTCGCTTCATCAAATTTTGATACTAGACCCATCAGTAACTTTGAAGCTCATAATCAATCACCACTGCAATACAACCATCAAATACATCTACATCAACCAATCACTGAAACTTAATCATCAATCTATGAATCAACCACAACTAAATCAATCACTGAAAACGCATCATCACTGAGGCAAATCATTATCAATCAATCTGAAAACTGAGAACACTGTCACCATAATATAGTCACGAGAACACATAGCAGAACCCCAAACTTTGCAACAACAACCAGAACTAACTACAAATTCAAATATCATATTTCATAACGTATACGCTACTTCGATGTGCTGAACCAGCGTGTATATGTGCTTTTCTCAACGTGAACCAACTTACAGATCTACAAATACTATCTTAAAAACTTCACAACTATTCCAGAATTTAGTCATACCTAGATCATAACATTTACAGAATAAACATGCATCAGTATTTAGATGTAGACTATCCATGATCAAACCACATAAAGATAAATCATTTTAGGTCTTATGATCCTGATCCATCATCCATCATCAACCACATAGGTGCATCCTTTGTTCAGATCAATCAAAGCATCAGAAACCCGTAACCTACATATTTGATCTAACACTTCATAAGATATTCAATAGTTTCCCACTTAGCCCTTTGATCTTCTCCTCCTTATCTACTTAGATCCTTTGTCAATACCTCGGACCAAAACCACTTAGGACCAATACCTTCGACCAAATACCTAAGGTCAATACCTTAGACCAAATACCTCGAACCAAATACCTCGGACCAACTACCTTGGACCAATAACTTGGATCAATATACATTGGACAAAATACCTCGAACCAAAACCTTGGTTTTCCAACATGTACACACTTTTCCTCCTGTGGGAGTGCATGTATACATATACGCTATTTTGTTTCTGTTAACCCACATGTATATGATTCCTGGACAAACTGAACCAGCGTATACTTCTTAAACCATTCTCTTTCTTCAATCTCTACAGTCTGATTTTAATCCTTTCTTATTAACCTGTTATACTGTGAACTATCATCCATGTGAGTTGCCATCAAGGACATCACCTATATCATAATGCCAAAAACTTCAACCATTCTTGCTATTATTTTTGCAATAAATTTTGTCCCCAAGCTTATGCACTCACCTAAGATTTCTCATTGGGAATTTGTAAAAAGGATCTTAAGCTAGATTACATGGACAACAGGCCATGGCTTGGTCTATACACATTCTAAAAATTGTTCACTTTCAAGGTATACAAAGAGCGATTATGTAGGGAGTTTAGATGATTCCAAAAGAATCACAGGGTATACTTTTCATCGTTGAACCAATCTGATTTCATGGGAATCCAAGGAACTCTCAATTGTTTCAATATCTTGTGTAGAGGTAGAATATGTAGCAGAAAATTCAGCATCTTGTCAAGCTATGTGGTTGAGAAGATTATTGACAAATATTTCAAATATTTAGAAGGAGCCAAATCTAATCTACTATGATAATAGTTCAACTATTTCTTTATCAAAAAGTCATATTTTCCATAAAAGGGGGAGTCACACTGACACCCAATTTCATTTCATCCGTGAGCTCGTCAATGTTGTGGACATAGTACTTTCTTTCTGTCGTTCCAAACATCAACAAGAATATATTTTATCAAAGCCATTAGGCAATAGTGTATTTGAATTTCAAGGAGAACAGCTAGGCATTATATGTGTCACTACATGCAATAGTTGAGATTACGAGGGGATGTTGAGATATTAATCTCACTCTCAGTTAGTTGTTGGTTACGTGTCATCGCATTTCATTCTATTGTCTAGTAAGTGTCATAGGCAGTTTATATTTAATTTAGTTCTAATAAATATGTGTCGATTTTTACTTCAGTAATTTATTATTGATGTTTAGAATGTAATCTATTTATTCATTTTGAATATTGAGAAGAGAAATCTATAATCTACCTTTCAGTTTCATTCTTTCCCATGGTATGAGATCTTAGAAAATGAAAACTATTTGAGAGAGAAATAAAGATAGAGTGAGGTTGCATAAGACTCCTTGAGAGCATCATTTCCTATGTGTGTGTATTAACAAGAAAACAGTAGAGATCGCAACGAGGTGAAGCCTCGTTCTAAAAAAAGAGGAAGGTTGCTACAAAGTCATTGAAGGGAATAGTCATATTCGAATTTGGGAGAATAATGTTGTCTAGGAGTCAAACTAGAGTGTTATTAATGCTCACCCAGAGCACTACATGAGTGATAGCATTACTAACTCTAAGCAATTTGATCAGAGCTCATGTTAGCAAACTTTCCTTGCACCTTTTAGGGCCTACCGCTACATGGTAATGATGAACAGTGCATTATACTAATTTATGGATAATGTACCAGAGAAAATGCTCCAGTTTTGATTCTTGATTCAAAATTCAAACTTCACGAGTTTTAAGGAACGTACTCGTGACTCCTTTAAAAATACATTTGTATGTTTAATGATTTTTTTTTGAAACTGTATGATTCAAAAAATTAAGGTGACCTTGTTATATTGCAAAAAGGAGTACTAAAAAGAGTTTTTGTTATATTTTTTTTAAGTTTTTTTTTTTTTTTTAATAAAAACTTGCAAAGGAAAATGATTTTTTTAAAGTTTTTTTTAAATAAAAAATTGGAAAGAAAGAATTTTTTTTATTTTTATTTTTTATTTTAAGTTTCACAAGTAGATTTAAAAGAGAAGGTGCACATTTTCCATTCAAAGAAATTTCTTCCTCTAGCACTTTTCCACAGACCTTGATTCTACTTAGCAAAAATTATGAGTTTTGGTTTTTGAGAATGAAGATGTTTCTGCAATCCAAGGAGTGTTGGGATACACTTCAGGCGACCTATGCAGAGCTAAATCAAGAAGCATGGATGGCCATGACTAATAATCAGAGGAATTTCATTATTTTCAACAAGATAACATGCGCATCTAGAGCACATGAAGCTTGGGAAATCCTTAAAGTTGCGTATCAAGGTAATGATACAGTGAAGGCAGTGAAATTAGAGACATTGAAATCACAATTCGAAACCCTAAAGATGACCGACATAGAAAATTTGGATCGGTTCATGACTAGAGTTGTAGCAATAGTCAATCAAATCAAACTCATCAGTGAAACCATTTCATATCAAAAAAATTGCTCAAAAAGTCATTTGAAGTTTACCTAAGAAATATGACATGATTGTAACAACTGTTCTCGAATCTAAATATTTTACAACTTTCTTAATAGAACAGTTGACTAAATCACTTCTAGCGCACAAAACAAGACTCGACTTGATAGAAGATTCCATGGAACAAGCTTTCAAACTGCAAATTTCTTTTGGTAGAGGCGGAAATAAACAAGGTAGAGGTCAAAGAAGGGGTAGATCATAATATCATCTTACAGGAGAGCAGTGGAGACCTATACAAAAGCAAACTCAGAGAAGTAGACCATGGAGAAAATATATTGTGATACTGCAAATTTGGCCATTATGAACATGAATGCAAAAAGAAACAGTCAGATTAGGATAGAGGAAATGTCCTTCTCTCCAAAAATGAAGAAGAATGCTCTGAAACAACGTTTCTTTCATGAAATATTTCTAAAAACACTCACAATAGGGATCTTTTGTTGTTGGACAGTGGATGCAACAATTATATGACAGGTAACAAAAATCTTCCTTATTATCTTGATGCTTCCATAACATCATAAATTATTCTTTGATATCATTCTTGCATAAATGCTAAAGGAAAAGGTATTGTTCCTATTCTTACTAAACAGAATCAACAAAAATACATTTCTAATATTTATTATGTTCCAAATCTGATATTTATTATGTTCCAAATCTGTTACATGGTTATGATGTAATATTTCAAGAGAAAACATGTTATATATAACAAACCTCCTAATAGAGGACTGATATTTAAGGTTGAAAAAACAAAGAATAGGATGTTTCCTTTGACTCTGAGAAGCTGAAATCGCTCACGGTCTTTTGTCTACAATTTGTCAACAATAGATAAGTCTTAGATGGAATTCTAGACATGGCCACATACCATTTAGAAGTCTAAGTGAGATTAAGAAATAACGAATCGTCATTGGTCACCCTACTATGAATGAGAAATACTGTAATTGTGATATTTGTGTTATGTCGAAGCATAAAACAAACAACTTTCCCACATATTCCTCTGGAGGAAAAGAGCCTTTAGAACTTGTCCATACAAATATATTTGGCTCGATGCAGACACATTTTATTGGTGGTAATCTTTATATTTTTACCTTCATTGATGATTATAGCAAGAAGAAGTGGGTGTATTTTATCAAAAACAAATCAAATACATTCTCAAGGTTCGAAGAATTCAAAGAAGAAGCAGAAAAATAGAGTGGAAAACCTTTGAAAATACTTAGATCTGACAGAGGAGGAGAGTAAAACTCTAATCACATCAAAGCATTCTTTCAACACCAAGGAGTCATAATGCATAACACATGAAGCTATACTCCACAACATAGTGGAGTAACTGAAAGTAAAAATGAGTCAATCATGAACATGGCCAGATGTATGCTTCATGAGAAGAAGTTATCAAACAGTTATTGGGCTGAAGTAGTTTCAATAGCAGTGTATGTTCTCAACAGATCTTTAGAAACCACTCTCTAAGATATAGTACCTCAAGAAGAATAGGATGGTAGAAAGGTAAATGTATCTCACTTTAGGATTTTTGGATTGGTAGCTTTTTCACATGTTCCTGAGAAGCTAAGAAAGAAGCTTGATGATGGGAGTGAAATATGTTTTTTCTTAGGTTGTAGTGAGCATTCAAAGGCCTATATAATTTATAATCTAGTTACAAAGAAGTTTCTTTTAACAAAAGATGTAGTTTTTTTTTAAAATAGATCTTGGTATAATCATGTTGATGAAGCTTCAAATCGGTCTTTGTATCCACCATAGCCACCAAGATTGCAGTTTGAAGAATAGCCATATCATTCTAAAAATGGTACGTATTCAAGCACTAAAACCACCAATGATTCAACATCCTCATAAGGAAATCAGAAAATAAGAAACGTCGGAGAAATATATGAGCAAGAGCATGAGTTTCATTAGTAGAATATGTTTGCATTTCTTTCATATCAACCAACTCATTTTAAAGAAGTAGTTAAAGATAAGTATTGGGTAGATGCAACGAACCAAAAAATTGCTACCATAGAGAAGAATCAGACTTGGGAATAAGCTGATCTCCAAAGAGAGAAAACCAAAATTGGTGTAAATGGGTATATAAGACTAAGTTGAATGAAAAATGAGAAATTGAGAAACATAAGCCAAGGTTGGTTTTCAAAGCATTCTCACAACAGTTTGGTGTCAAATATGGTGACATCTTTGCCCCATTAACAACATTAGACATTGTTAGAACCATTTTGTCGATAGCAACTCAACACAAATGGGAAGTCTATCATCTTGATGTAAAATATGCTTCCCTAAATGGTATATTGCAGGAAGAGTTTTATGTAGAGCAACCTCCTGGTTTTGAGGTTCCAAAAAAGGAACATAAGATATATAGCATGAATAAGTATTTGTATGGTTTGAAACAAGCTCTAAGAGCTTAGTATAGAGTATAGTCACATTGACACATATCTCATCAAAAGTGGTTTTTGGAGAAGCAATCATAAGCTACTTTGTATACAAAAATGCATAAAGGTAAAATTATTATTGTATACCTCTATATAGATGATATTCTTTATACAATAAATATGATGTTAGATGATTTAAAAGCAGAAATGCAAACAGATTTTGATATGAAATATCGAGTGACGAAATACTTCTTAGACATTGAAATTCATCA
>APFE030170301.1:120132-130164 GCA_000404065.3 Pinus taeda | reverse complement strand
GTTCACCAAAAATATGCCACTGATATCATCAAAAATTTCAGAATGACCAATTGAAAACATGCAGATAAACCAATTTCTCAAGGCACAAAACTAAGAAAAGAAGACATCACACTACCAGTTGATTCCATACTATACAAAAGTCTAGTTAGTATCTTGTTATATTTCACTTCAACTAGACCTGATATTATGTTTGTAGCAAGTTTTCTCTCCAAGTTTATGCAGCCACCTAAGATTTCTCTTTACAAGGTTGCAAAAAGGATCTTAAGGTATATTGTGGGGGTAAAAGGATATGGTTTGTTCTATAGATATTCTGAAAAAATTTCACTTTCAAGGTATACAAATAGTGATTATGCAGGGATTTTAGATGATCCCAAAAGCACCTCAAGGTATGCTTTTCATCTTGGAAAATATCTAATCTCATGGGCATCCAAGAAACAATTAATCATTTCAATATCTTCTGTAGAGGCAGAATATGTAGCCACAAATTCAATAGCTTATCAATCTGTGTGGTTGAGGAGATTATTGAAAGATATTTCAAATATTCAAAAGGAGCTAACTCCAATCTACTATGATAACAATTCAACTATTTCTTTATTAAAAAATAATGTTTTCCACGAAAAGAGAAAGCACATTGACACTTGTTTTCATTTCATCCGTGGCCTTGTCAATGATGGGGACACAATAATTTCTTTATGTGGTTCCAAAGATCATATAGCTGATGTTTTCAGAAAGTCCATTGGGAATGAATGTATTTGAATTTCAAAGACAACAACTAGGCATTGTATGTGTCACTGCATGTAACAGTTGAGATTAGGAGGGGATGTTGACATATTAATCTCATTTTCAGCTAGTTGTTGGTTAGGTGTTATAACATTTAATTTTATTATCTTTTAGGTGTCATAGGAAGCTCAATTTTACTTGATTTCTACTCGATAGGTGTCTAGTTTGGCTTTGATAATTTGTTGTTGATTTTTCCAATTAATCTGTTTAGTCATTTTGAATATTGAGAAGGGGAATCTCTGCTCCACTTTTTTGTTTCATTCTTTTTCATGGTATTGGATTTGAAACTACGTAACACTCTTTGAGAGAGCAGCAAAGAGAGAGTATGGTTGCATAAGACTCCTTGAGAACAACATTGCATATTTGTGTGTCTTCAGAAGAGAAGAGAAGAGATCATAATGAAGTGAAGCCTCCTACTACAAAAATAAAGGAAGGTTGTTGTGAAGTCATTGAAGGGAATATTTGTATTCAAATCTAGGAGAATAATGTTGTCCAGGAGTTAGACCAGAGTGTTATTAACTCTCATCCAAATCACTAGAGGAGCGATTGCATTATTAATGCTAAGTAGTTAGATGAGAGTTCACGTTAGTCAACTTTCCTTACACCATTTACGACCTAAAACTCCATGGTAACAATGAAAAGTATATTATACTAATTTACAACAAATGTACTAGAAAAAATGATCTACTTTTGGTTCTTGATTCAAAAGTCATACTTCACAGTTTTTAAGAAATGTACTCGTGACTCCTTTCAAAATACCTTTATATCTTTAAGATTTTTTTAAACAAATAGATTTAAAAAAGGAAGGTGACCTTGTTAAGTTTAAAAAGGAGTATTAAAAAGGTTTTATATTTAAAAAAAAATTAAACAAAAAATTTGAAAGGAAAATGATTTTATTTAAGTTATTTAAAATAAAAATTAATGAAAGGAAATGGATTTTTTCTTTTAAGTTTCAAAAGCGGAGTTAAAAGAAAAGGTTCACATTTTGCATTCGAAGAAATTTCTTCCTCTAGTGCTTTGCCACAAACCCTGACTCTGATGGGAAAAAATTGTAAGTTTTTGTTTTTTACAATGAAGAATCCCTAGGTAGAGTCAACTTAAGAAGCATGGATGGCCATGACTAGTAATCATAGGAATATAACTCTCGAACTCAAAAAGAAAGAACGAAGAGCCAAATGTTGGATTCAAATCTTAGTCAATGACTTTATTTTTGACATGATAACAGGTGCGTAGACAACACATGAAGCTTCGGAAATCCTTAAATCGATGTATCCATGTAATTATACAGTGAAGACAATGAAATCACATACATTGAGATCATGGTTTGAAACCCTAAAGATGACCGACACAAAAAGCGTCAATCAGTTCATGGCTAGTGTCATGGGAATAGTCAATCAAGTCAGGCTCATCGATGAAACCATTTCAGATGAGAAAATTGTTCAAAAACTCCTTCGAAGTCTACCCAAGAGATATGACATGATTGTAACAGCCATTCTGGAATCCAAATATTTTACAAATTTCTCAGTAAAATAGTTTAGTAAATCACTTCTAGCACATGAAACAAATCTCAACTTGATAGAAGATTCCATGGAACAATATTTCAGAGAAAACTTTCTTTTGTGACAGCCAGAGGTAGAGGATATAGAGATGACATCAGGCAAGGCAGAGGATGAAGTAGAGCCAAATCAGAATAACCTCATGCAGCAGAGTAGTGGAGACCTCCACAAATCCAAACTCGGAGAAGCAGAGGAGAAAATATAATGTCTAGTGTTATTACTGCAAGAAATATTAGCATTATGTACATGAATGAACAAAGAAACAGTCATATTAGCATGGAGGTGATGTCCATCTCTCCAAAAATGAAGAAGAATCCTCTGAAACAATGTTTCTTTCATGCGATATTTTTGAGACACTCAAGCAAGGATCTTTGGTTGTTGGGTAGTGGTTGCAACAATCATATGATAGGTAACAAAAATATGATTTCTTATCTTGATCCTTCCATAACATTAGAAATTACTCTTAGAGATTCTACTTGCATTAAAGCTAAAGGAAAAGTTACTGTTCCTATTCTCACTAAATAGAATCACCAAAATACATTTTCGATGTTTATTATGTTCCAAATATGAATCATAACCTCAATAGTGTAGGGAAACTGATGGAACATGGTTATGATGTAATATCTAAAGAGAACACATGTTATACTTATCAAAGACCTCCTAATAGAAGACTGATAGCTAAGGTTGAAAAAACCAAGAATAGCATGTTTCCTTTGACTCTTAGAAGTCAAAATATCTCACAGTCTTTTGACCACATGAATCAAAAATATATGAGTCTCAACTATTGCATTATAGATATGGAAACATAACATTCAAAAGCATAAGTCAGCTTTAGAAATAGTCAATCATCATTTCTCTCCATACTATGAATGAAAAACACTGTAATTGTCAAAATTGTGTGTTGTCCAAGCATAAAAGATATAACTTTCCCACATATTCCTCCATAGAAAAGGAGCCTTTACAACTTGTCCTTACAGATATATGTGACCCATTGTAGACAAAATCTATTGGTGGTAGTATTTATTTTTTGACATTCATTGATAATTGTACCAGGAATACATGGGTTTATTTTCTCAAAAACAAATCAGGTACATTCTCAAGGTTCAAAGAAGTCAAAGGAGAAGTAGGAAATTATAGTGGAAAGGCTTTGAGAATACTCATATCCGATGTAGGGGTAGATTACAACTATAATCACTTCAAATAATTTTGTCAACAATAAGGAATCATAATGTACAACACACCAAGAGATACTCCACAACATAATAGAGTAGCAAAAAAGGAAAAATTAGTCAATCATGAACATGGCCAGATGTATGCTTGATTAGAAGAAGTTTTCGAAAAATTATTGGGTTGATGCATTTTCACCAATAGTGTATGCTCTCAACAGATATCAAACAACGACTCTCCAAGAAAGAGTACCTCAGGAAGCGTAGGATGGTAAAAAGGTAAATGCATCTCACTTTATAATTTTGGATCAATAGATTTTTCCCATGTTCCTGAGAAGCTAAGAAAGAAGCTTGATGATAAGAGTGAAATATGTATTTTGATAGCCTATAGTGAGCAGTCAAAGGCCTACAACCTTTATAATTGAGGTACAAAGAAGTTTGTTTTAAGCACATATATAAAATTTGTTGGAAATAAATCTTGGTCTGATCATGTTGATGAAGCTTCAAATCAGTCTTTTAATCCACCACGGCCACCAATATTGCAGGTTGAAGAAGAGACATACCATTCCTAAAATGGTACATCTTCAACCAGTGAATCCACTAGTGATTGAACATCTTCAAAAGATAATCAGAAAACAAGAAGTGTCAGAGAAATATATGAGCAAGAGCATGAGTTTGACCAGCAGAATATGTTTTCATTTCTTTCATATCAGCCAAATCATTTTGAAGAAGTTGTTAATTGTCTTTCGGTAGATGCAACGAACCAAGAAATTTCTACCATAGAGAAGAATCAAACTTAGGAATTAGTTTATCTCCCAAGAGATAAAACCATAATTTTGTAAAATGGGTATATAAGACCAAGCTAAATGAAAAAGGAGAATTTGAGAAACATAAGGCAAGGTTGGCTCCAAAATGATTCTCACAATAGTATAGTGTTGACTATGGTCAAACCATTGCTTCAGTATCAAGGTTAGACACTGTCAGAACCATTTTTTCCACAACATAAATGGAAAGTCTATTAGCTTGATGTAAAATTTTCTTTCATAAATGGTATATATCAGGAACAAGTTTTTGTAGAGAAGCCTCCTAGTTTTGAAGTTCCAGGGAAGGAACATAAGGTATGCAGATTGAAGAAATCATTGTATGGTTTGAAACAAGCTCCGAGAGCTTGGTACAGTTGCATTGACACCTATCTCATCAAAAGTGGTTTCTGCAGAAGCAATCATGATCCACATTTGTATATGAAAATGCATAAAGGTAAAATTCTTATTGTATGCCTCTATGTATATGATATTCTTTATACATTAAATATGATGTTAGAATATTTCAATGCTGTAATGCAAATACAGTTTGATATGACAAATCTAGGAGTCATGAAATAATTCTTAGGCATTGAAATTCATCAATATGCAATGGAATTTTTGTCAGTCAACAAATATATCCCATTGATATCATTAAAAAGTTTAGAATGACCAATTGAAAACCTGCAAATACACTGATTACTCAAGGCACAAAACTGATCAAGGAAGATGTAGCACCAGCAGTTGATTGCACACTGTATAAAGGTCTAGTTGGTAGCTTGTTATATCTCACTTTAACTAGACCACATATTATGTTTGCAGCAAGTTTCTTCTTCTGGTATATGTAGCCCCTTAAGGTTTGTCATTGGAAGGTTGAAAAATTGATCTTAAAATATACTACATGGAAAATAGGCTATGTTTTGTTTTATACAAATTTTGAAAATTTTTCACTTTCAGGGTCTACAAACAACAATTATGTAGGGAGTTTAGCTAATCACAGAAGCACCAGAGGCTATGATTTTAATCTTGGAACCAATATGATTTCATGGGCATCGGAGAAACAATCAATTGTTTCAATATCTTTTGTAAAGGAAAAATATTTAGCAAAAAATTTAGCAGTTTGTCAAGCTGTGTATTGAGAATATTATTGAAATATATTTCAAATATTCAAAAGGAGACAACTCCAATCTACTGCAATAGTAGTTCAAAATTTTCTTTATCAAAAAATCTCGTCCAAAACAAGAGAAAGAACATTGACACTCGTTTTCATTTCATCCGCCAGCTTGTCAATGATGTGGAGATAGTACTTTCTTTTTGTGGTCCCAAATCTTAAGTACCAAATATTTTCACAAAGACATTAGGCAAGAATATATTTGAATTTCAAAGAGAACAACTAGACATTGTAACTACCACTACATGTAACAGTTGAGATTAGGATGGGATGTTGAGATATTAATCTTACCGTTAGTTAGTTGTTGGTTAGGTGTCATCACATTTGATTCCATTGTGTGCTAGGTATCATAGGTAATTCAACTTTACGTGAGTTCTACTGCATAGGTGTTCATTTTTACTTCAGTCACTTATTATTGATGTTTAAAATGTAATCTATTTAAGCATTTTGAATATTGAGAAGAGAAATCTCTGCTCCACTTTCCGGTTTCATTCTTTGTCATGGTATCAGAGCTCAGATTGCATAAGACTCTTTGAAAGTGAAGTAGAGATAGAGTAATAATGAATAATGTTCCTTCAGATTATCATTTCATATGTTTGTATAGAAAGGAAACAGGAGATATCGTAGCAAAGTGAAGCCTCCTATTGGAAAAAAAAAAAGGAAGGTTGATGTGAAGTCATTGAAGTGAGTATCTGTATTTGAATTTTGGAGAATATTTTTGTCCAACAGTTAAATCAGAGTGAGCGTTATTAATGCTCAACCAAAGAACTAGAGGCACAATAGAATTACTAACGTTAAGTAGTTAGATGAGAGCTCACGTTAGCCAACTTTCCTCACATCGTTTATGACCTAACACTACATGGTAACGATGAACAATGCGTTATACTAATTTATGGAAAATGTGCCAGACAAAATGCTCAAGTTTCGATTCTTGATTCAAAACTCAAACTTCTTGAGTTTTAATAAAGGTACTCATTATTCCTTCAGAATCTGTTTGTATGTTTAATGATTTCTTTTGAAGCCCTACAATTTAGGAAGGTGGCCTTGTTATATTTTAAAAAGGAGAATTAGAAAGAGGTTTTGTTATATTTTTTTAAAATAAAACTTGGAAAGGTAAAGGAAATGTTTTTAAGTTTGCTTCTAAATAAAATATGGAAAGGCAAAGGATTTTTTTTAAAGTTTCAAAAAGGAGATGTGAAACAAAAGGTGAACATTTTTTATTTAAAGAAAGGGCCCCTTAGCGTTTTCTAAAGACCCCGACTCTGCTTGGAAAAAATTATGAGTTTTGGATTTTGAGAATGAAAATGTTTCTGCAAGCCCAAGAGTGTTGGGATACACTTCAGAATCCCTATGTAGAGTTGACTCAATAAGAATGGGCGACCATGACTAATAATCATAAGAATGAAGCTATTGAACTCAAAAAGAAACAACATAAAGCCAAATGTTGGATTCAAAACTCAATCAATGACTCTATTTTCAATAATATAGTAGGCGCATCCACAGCATATGAAGCTTGGGAAATCCTTAATGTTGTATATCAAGGAACTGATATAGTGAAGATAATGAAATTACACAGATTGAGGTAATAGTTTGAAACCCTAAAGATGACCGACACAGAAAATGTGGATCAGTCCATGACTAGAGATGTGGTAATAGTCAATAAAATCAAGCTCATCGGTGAAACCATTTTAGATGATAAATTGTTCATAATGTCATTCAAAGTCCACCTAAGAAATATGACAAGATTTTAATAGCTATTCTCGAATCCAAATACTTTACAATTTTCTCAGTAGAACAGTTGACTAGATCACTTATAGCACACAAAACAAGACTCAACCTGATAAAAGATTCCATGGAATAAGATTTTAAAGCAAAAAATTCTTTTGGAAGAGATGGATGCAAAGGATATATAGGTGGAAAAAAGCAAGGCAGATCACAACATCAAAATGCAGCAAAGCAGTGTTGACTTGCACAAAACCAAACTTAGAGAAGTAGACCATGGAGAAAATATAATGTCTACAATTGTTACTACAATAAATTTGGGCACTATGAACATGAATGCAAAAATAAACAATCAGATCAGCATAGAGGCAATGTTCGTCTCTCCAAAAATGAACGATAATCCTTTGAAGCAACGTTTCTTTCATGAAAAATTTCTCAAGACACTCACAACAAGGATATTTTCTTGCTAGACAGTGGATGCAACAACCATATGGCATGTAACAAAAAATTTCTTTATTATCTTGATGCTTCGATAACATAAGAAATTACTCTTGGAGATCATTCTTGCATTAAAACTTTAGGAAAAGGTATTGTTCATATTCTTACTAAACAATATCAACAGAAATACATTTCTGATATTTATTATGTTCCAAATCTGAAGCATAACCTCATTAGTGTAGGATAACTGATGGAACATGGTCATGATGCAATATTTCAAAGGAACACATGTTATATCTATAACAAACCTCCTAACATAATACTAATAGCTAAGTTTGAAAAAACAAGAATAGGATGTTTCCTTTGACTCTTAGAATTTGAAATCTCTCAAATCTTTTGTCCACAATGTATCAAGAATAGACGAGCTGCAACAATGAAATTCTAGATATGGCCAAATTCCATTCAAAAGTGTAAGTTAGATTCAACAACATTCACTCATCATTGGTCTCCCTACTATGAAACTGAAAGACTATAATTGTGAAATTTGTGTTCTGTCCAAGCATAAAAGAGACAACTCTGCCACATCTTCTTCTAGAGCAAAAAAGCCTTTAAATCTTGTCCATCTAGATATATGTGGCCCATTGTAGACACAATCTATTGGTGGTAGTCTTTATTTTTTGACATTCATTGATGATTATAGCAGGAAGACATGGGTGTATTTTCCAAAACAAATTAGATATATTCTCAAGGTTAAATGAAATCAAAGCAGAAGTAGAAAATCAGAGTGGAAGGCCTTTGAAAATACTCAAATATGACATAGGAGGAGAGTACAACTCTAATCACTTAAAACAAATTTTTCAACAACAAGGAATCACAATGCATAACACATCAAGATACACTCCATGGTAGAATAGAGTAGTAGAAAGGAAAAATCATTCAATCATGAACATGGCGAGATGTATGCTTCGTGAGAAGAAGTTGTCAAACAATTACTAGGCTGAAGCATTTTCGACAGCAGTGTATGTTCCCAACAGATCTCCAAAAATCACTTTCCATGATACAGTACCTCAAGAAGCGTGGGATGGTAAAAATGTAAATGTACCTCACTTTATAATTTTTGGATCAGTAGTTTTTTCACATATTCCTGAGAAACTAAGAAAGAAGCTTGATGATAGGAGTGAAAGATGTGTCTTCTTAGGCTATAATGAGAATTCAAAAGCATACAAAATTTATAATCCAGTTACAATAAAGGAAATAACTATATATTGAATTTTGGAGAATAACATTATCCGAGAGTCAAACTAGAGCATTATTAACGCACACTCAAAGCACAACAGTAGCGATATTAATACTAATCCTAAGTTATTAGATGAGAGCTCGCGTTAGTGAACTTTTGCTACATTTTTTACTTCCTAACTTTCATTGTAACTATGAGCAATACGTTATAATAATTTACAGCAAATGTACTAGACAAAATGCTCGATTTCTGATTCTTGATTCAAAACACAAATTTTAGGAGTTTTAATTAAGGTACGCATCACTCCTTTCAAAACACATTTGTATGTTTAATGATTTTTTTCTTTTTAAACCATATGAATTTGAAAATGAAGGTGGCCTTGTTATATTTTAAAAAGGAGTATTAAAAAGAGGTTTTCTTATATTTTTTTTAGATAAACGATTTTTTTTAAGCTTTTTTTTTTTAAATAAACATTGGAAAGGAAAAGGATTTTTTTTTTTTTTTTAAGTTTCAAAAGGATGTCTAAAGGAAAAGATGCAAATTTTGCATTTAAAGAAATCGCTTCCTCCAGCGGTTTGCCACAGACCCCTACTCTACTTTTCAAGAATTATGAGTTTTGGATTTTGAGAATGAATATGCTTTTGCAAGCTCAAGAGTGTTGGGATACACTTTAGACTCCCTATGTAGAGGTGACTCAAGAAGCATGGGTGGCCATGACTAAAAATCATAGCCAAATGTTGAATTCAAACTCAGTCGATGACTCTATTTTAGATAATATAACAAGTGCATCCACAACACATGAAGGTTGGGAAATCCTTAATGTTGTGTATAAAGGTAATGATATAGTGCAGATAGTGAAATTATAAATATTGAGATAACAGTTCAAAACCCTAAAGATGACCGACATAGAAAATGTGGATCAGTTCATGACTAGAGATGTGGGAAGAGTCAATAAAATCAAGCTCATCGGTGAAACTGATGCTAGAGCATCCTTCTCATAATATTATTGTACATTTGGTTGAATTATGGGGAGATGTTTTTAAAATTTTTTAAGAATATTGTATGGATTGAGATGAAAATCTATGTGTAAGGTCTTAAATGTAAATATTCTCAACTATGTGAGAATATTAGGGATAATTAATGTGTGTAGATCTTGTAGAAA
>APFE030170301.1:101959-120112 GCA_000404065.3 Pinus taeda | reverse complement strand
ATCTTGTAGAAGTCTTAGGGATTATGATATCTTTGAATAGGAATTAGTTGAGTGATTTATGGAGAAGATTATGGATTTAGGATAATCCATAACTAGGTAATTTTGCTATAAATGTAAGCCTACGAGGAGTGTGAAAGGGGGAGAGTTTTAGACAGAGTGTTAGAGTAAGCAAATAGGTTACAAAGTGTTAGCTGAGTGTGGATAAAGCTAAGTAGAAGAGAGAACATAATAGAGCACGAGATCTCCTATATACATATGTAAATACTATGTGAAAGAGGTTTTGTCTTAAAGCTTCGTTTGACATATTTCTTTTATTATGTGATTGATTCTTTAAATGTAGGTTGGATTCTCTGTAATTACACTAAACCGTAGGTAGGAGATATGTCTCAAGGTCAGATACATATAATCTAGAGACAAGCTAAATGCAATAGAAGTGCTAAAGTCTTAGTGGAATGAGGAAAGTCTAATAAATTTATGATAAACCCTAGAGTATATCACAACCATCTGATCAATGATCGACACATCAACAGTCATTGCATGAAACTAAGTGTCGAGGTTGAACCCAGAATCAGAGGCGATATTTTCTTAAACTGGGTTCATAACTTAGTTGATATAGGTTGTCAGATTAAAGGAGGAAGATCCGATGGATATCACGTGGAAAAGTGAGTGGAGGTTAATTTCGCTTTCAGAAACGATGAGATATTAATTATGGTTTAATCATGTTGAAGTCTGGTTGATTGCAACTGTTCATTATGGAGCACGTGATCTAACGGTGATCATGTGGTAAAGGTATAGAGGGTTTAATTTCAATTCCGGACCCAATTAATTATAAGTTACAACTTTGTTTTCCTTTCGGTTCCATGGGTATTGAAGTTTTGGTCATATACCCGAGTAAATAAGGAATTTGTCTATTTTAACAAAATAGAAAAATTGAAGGATTTCATGGGATTTTGTCTTTGTTTTGGGTTCCAATAAAGAGATCGGGTAAATCATTTAAGAGAGGGTTTTTAATTAATTTAAAAATTATGAATATGTGTATTGACACAATTACAACCCATCATTTTAGTATTAGAGCAGAAGAAGATTTTGCGTGAGTTATGATTCTTTGTCAATGTTATTCTTTATAATTGTTGTAAATAGTAACAACAGAGGAAGGATAGGAGATTTGTAGTAGCCTAGAGGAAGGAATTCTCATATGGTTCCAGAGGAAAGAACTAGAGAAATGCTAACAGACTAAGCTCAGAGAAGGAAAGCCTGGTGAGGCATCTGTAACAAGAAGGAGATTTGTTACAGTAGAGGCTAATTACAACTCACAAGTTAAAGTTGTTAGAGAGATTAAGAAGACATATGACAAGGAAAATCAGAGGCACAATGGAAGCAAAAGAAAAACAGAGGAGTCAAAGGAGTAAATATTTTCTTTTATTAATTTAAGTGTGAGGAATTAGTGGAAACAAATATGGAGAAACTTAGGAAAGTTTCAAATAAAAGTTGGCTGAGTGTTGAAGAGCGTAGGATAAGTCCTGCAATGACAAAAGTAGAGTTAGATATACTAGAAAAATGATTTCAAGAGAAAGTGAATGAAGATCAAAGACATAGATGGAGAATAAGGAAACGGCTCAAGTCAAATCTATTGCAATAGAGATGGAATGCTACGTTGGTGAACAAGCTTGAAGAAATACATATTTTTTTTTTGGAGAAGGAGAGACTGATAGGAATTGGGTCAGAGCAAAGAGAATTTGCTGAAACACTAAAATTCCATGCTGCGAATATAGTGCTTGAAGCATCAAAAGAAACCAAAAGATCTGATATTTTTAAAATTGGTTTTTTGTTTGTGAAGGTAGGTATGGATAAGGAACTTGTTGCTATAGAGACAACTAATTACCATTGTTATGATCAAGAAATCTTCTGTGAACTTGAATAAACTTGGGACGATTGTTCTTGATAGGATGAAGTTTAGTTTGTAGTTCAATTAGAGAAAGAACCAGTAGTTCAAGAGTCAGAGGCTAAAGAAGTTTAGATCAAAGAACCTAGAACAAATGAAGGAAATGATACCATAGGGAAGATCAATAGTGTTGATGTGATTAGCAGAGAGGAATTAATCCTAGAGCATGGAGGAGAAAATTGTAATAGATCATCATTGATCCATCCTATGCTCAATGATATACAGAATTTGGTTGACAGTTCGAGTGATGGTAATGGTGAAGTTTTAGGTTTAGTCCTTACTAATCTGAACATGACAAAGTTAACTGACAAAGCTAAAGTTGCAGATAGTGAACTAGCTCAAGACTCACTCAAAATTTGGAGACCACGAGAAAGAAGAATGATAAGAACAAAAACATAGTAGCATGGGAAATAAACACTGAAGGATGATCACCAAAATAGAGTTTAGAATCCTGGAGGTAGCAAGTCATTCAAACTTATAACTGTCATATTACTATAGAAAAGTGGTAGACCTCATAGATAGGAGTCTATAATGTTTTCCTACAATGGGAGTCTAATGTAGGAGCATCTTGCTCAAAATATTATTGTACATTTGGTTGAATTAGGGGGGTGATGTTTTTAACCATTTTTAAGAATATTATATAGATTGAGTGGAAAATCTATGTGTGAGGTCTTAAATGTAAATATTTTCAACTATGTGAGAATATTAGGGATAATTAATGTGTGTATATCTCGTAGGGATCTTAGGGATTATTATATCTTCGAATAGAAATTAGCTGATTGATTTATGCAGAAGGCTATGGATTTAGGATAATCCATAACTAGGTAATTATGCTTAAATGTAATCCTGCGAGGAGTGTGAAAGGGGGAGAATTTTAGAGAGAGTGATAGAATACGCAAACAAGTTACAGAGTGTTAGAGGAGTGTTAGGTAAAGCTAAGTAGAAGAGAGAACATAAAAAAGAATGATATGTTCTATACATATATGTAAATATTGTGTGAATGAAAGAGGTTTTGAGTTCAAGCTTGTTTTGTCATATTTCTTTTATTATATGATTGATTCTTTAAACGTAGGCTATATCCTCTATAATTATGTTAAACTGTATGTAGTGGATATGTTTCAAGGTCATAAACATATAATCTAGATATGGGCTAAATGAAGCAGAAGTGTTAAAATCTTAGTAGAATTAGGAAAGTCTGATAAGTTTTTGATAAACCACAGAGTAGATCACAGCCATTTGATCAACTAATCAATATATCAATGGTCATCGCATGCAAATAAGCATCGACGTTTAACCCAAAATTGGACATGATATTTTATTAAACTGGGTCAATAGCTCAGTTGATCTGGGCTGTCCAATTAAAGGAGCGAGATATGACAGATATCACACAGAAAAGTGAATGGAGGTTAATTTCATTTTTGGACCCAATGAGATATTAACTATGGTTTAATCCTATTGAAGTCCAGTTGATCACAACCATTCATTGTGGAGCACATGGTCTGACGGTGATAACATGTAAAGGTATATGCGGTTTAATTTCAATTCTAGACCCAATAAATTATAAACTGCAACATTTTTTTCCTTTCGGTTTCGTGGGTATTGATGTTTTGGCCATATACCTGAGTAAATAAGGAATTCGTCTATTTCAATAGAATAGCAAAATTGAAGGATTTCACAAGATTTTGAATTTGTTTTGGGTTTCGATAAAGAGCTCGGGTAAATCATTTAACAAAAGGTTTTTAATTAATTTAAAAATTATGAATATGTGTATTAACACAGTTACACACCATCGAAACCATTCCATATGATAGAATTATTCAGAAAGTCCTTCAGAGTCTACCTAAGAAATATGACATGATTGTAACATCCCTTCTCAAATTCAAAGATTTTAGAACTTTCTTGGTAGAACTATTGGTTGGATTGCTTCTAGCACATGAAACATGACTCAACTTGATAGAAGATTCCATGGAATAAGCTTTTAAAGTAAAAATTTCATTTTGCAGAGATAAAGGCAAAGGATGTAGAGGTGGAAAAATGCATGGTAGATCACAACATCATCATGGAATAGAGCAATGGAGACCTACACAAATCCAAACTTAAAGAAGAAGACCATGGAGTAAATATAATTTCTAGTGTTATTACTCCAAGGAATTTGTTGAGTATGAACATGAATGCAAAAATAAACAGTGAGATTAGCACAAAGGCAATGCCCATCTCTCCAAAAATGAAGGATAATCCTTTCAAACAATGTTTCTTTCATGCAATATTTCTCAAGGCACTCACAAGAAGGATATTTGGTTGTAAGATAGTGGTTGCAACAATCATATGACATGTAACACAAATTTTCTTTCTTATCTTGATGCTTCCATAAAATCAGAAATTACTCTTGGAGATCCTTCTTACATTAAAAAGGAAGGAAAACATATTGTTCTTATTCTTACTAAATATAATCAACATAAATACATTTCTGATGTTTATTATGTTCCAAATCTGAAGCATAACCTCATTATTGTAGGATAATTGACGAAACATCATTATGATGTAATATTTCAAGGGAACATATGTTATATATATAAAAAACCTCGTAATAGAATATTGATAGCTAAGTTTGAAAAAAACCAAGAATACAATGTTTCCTTTGACTCTTAGAAGTTGAAATTTCTTGTAGTCATTTGTCCACAATGTATCAAAAATAGATGAGTCATAACTATGACATTCTAGATATGGCCAAATACCATTCAAAAGTCTAAATTAGCTTAAGAAACGTTCACTCATCATTGGTCTCCCACCTATGAATGAGAAAGACTGTAATTGTGAAATTTGTGTTCTGTCCAATCATAAAAGAGACAATTTTCCCAACTCTTCCTCTAGAGAAAAAGATCCTTTAAATCTTTTCCATACTACTAGATGTGGCTTATTGCAAACATAGTCTATTGGTGGTAGTCTTTATTTCTTGACATTGATTCATGATTATAGTACGAAGACATGGGTGTATTTTCTAAAAAACAAATTAGGTACATTCTCAAGTTTCAAATAAATCAAATCAGATATACTCCACAGGAGAATAGAGGAGCAGAAAGGAAAAATCAATCAATCATGTACATGGCCAGATGTATGCTTCGTGAGGAGAATTTTTCAAACAATTATTGGGCTGAAGCATTTTCGACAACATCTCAACAGATCTCCAACAACCACTCTATAAGATATAATACCTCAAAAAGCATGTTATAGTAAAAAGGTAAATGTATCTCACTTTAAAATTTTTGGATCGGTAGATTTTTTACATGTTCCTGAGAATCTAAGAAAGAAGCTTAATGATAGGAGTGAAAGATGTATTTTCTTAGGCTATAGTGAGAAGTAAAAATCCTACAAACTTTATAATCTGGTTACAATGAAGGGAATACCTATATTAGAATTTAGGAGAATAACGTTATCTAGGAGTCAAACCAAAGTGTTAGTAATTCTCACCCAAAGCACCAAAGGAGCAATATCAATATTAATGCTAAGGAGTTAGACGACAGCTCGTCTTGCACATATTGCATCATAATGCTCCATGGTAACAATGAACAATGCATTATACTTATTGACAGTAAATGTACCAGACAAAGTGCTCCAGTTTTGATTCTTGATTCAGAACTCAGACCTCACGAGTTTTAAGAAAGGTTCTCATGACTCCTTTCAAAACACATTTGTATGTTTAATGATTTTCTTTTAAACCGTATGATTTATAAAAGGAAGGTGACCTTATTATATTTTAAAAAGGAGTATTAAAAGAGGTTTTGTTATATTATTTAAAAAAGAATTTTTAAATAAACAAATTGGAAAGGAACAGGAATTTTTCTGTAAGTTTGTTTTTAAATAAAAATTTGGAAAGGAAAAGGATTTTTTTTTTTTTAAGTTTCAAAAGGATATATAAAAGAAAAGGTGCACATTTTTCATTCAAAGAAAGTGCTTCCTCCTGCACTTTTCCGCAGACCCTAACTCTACTTGGAAAAGCTTATGAGTTTTGTTTTTTGAGAATGAAGATGTTTCTGCAAGCCCAAGAGTGATGGGATAAACTTGAGACTCCCTATGTACACGTCACTCAAGAAGCATGGGTGGCCATGACTAATAATCAGAGGAATTCAACTATTGAACTCAAAATGAAAGAACACAGAGCCAAATGTTGGATTCAAAACTCAGTTGAGGACTCTATTTTTGACAAGATAACAAGCACATCCAAAACACATGAAACTTGGGAAATCCTTAAAGTTTTGTATCAAGGTAATGATACAGTGAAGACAATGAAATTAATGACATTAACAATGCCATAAAGAGGAATGACACGGAAAATGTTGATCACTTCATGACTAGAGATGTGGCAATAGTCAATAAAATCAATATCATCGGTGAAACCATTCCAGATGAGAAAAATTTTCAGCAAGTCCTTTGAAGTCTTCCCAAGAAATATGACATGATGGTAACAACCATTCTATAATCCGAAGATTTTACAGCTTTCTCGGTATAACAATTCATTGGATCCCTTCTAGCACATGAAACAAGACTCAACTTGATAGAATATTCCATGGAACAAGCTTTAAAAGCACAACTTTATTTTCACAGAGGCAGATGATATAAAGGTGGAAACAAGTGAGGAAGAGGTTGAAGTAGAGGCAGGTCAGGAAATCATCACACATCGAAGAAACAAAGACCTCTACAAAACCAAACTCAGAGAAGTAGACTGATGCAGGAAATTTCCCTTTCATTTCATAAAATTAATACATGGTCTTATGGGTTATGGCCAACCTATACAAATTGGAAGCATTTACATTGGTGGGTTTTATGAAAAACCTGACCAATCACCAAACAAGACTTTAACTCATAATCCACCAACGAACACCCATCCCACCTGAATGCACAAGATCAGACCCCAAATAAAATTAACCTATGTCCATAAACTTCTCAATCTACTCAGGCCCAAGTCCTATTGGCTTCAATATCCACCATTGATGATACCATTCAATCTGATGGTTCATGGTTCACCCGATCATCGCACATCGGAAATCGCATTTTCTTAAGGTGAAGATTCATCCACTCATGAAATATTGCAATGCGAAACTAATCGATGATCCAAAGATATCAGATAGGGATCATGCATGATGTTTAACCGCCCTTACAGAGCTGATAAGGATTATAAATCCTTGATCTATAAAATTTCAGGTTTGATTTTGAATTTAAACTTTCATCACTTTATGACCCGATATCCATTATATACACGAGACCATCAAATCTACGAGTTTGCGGGACTTCAATTAACACGCGGATTAAAACAAGATTAACCCATGCAATTGACTGTGATCTAAAAGCTTGAATATGAGATCGATGGCTAGCAGCAAGTGCGGGCCTTTAGCTACGATCAAGAAAATATGTACTCTCCTACCCCTGCAATTGTTGATCACCATCGATCTAACAAATCAGTTGATGATCCAGATCTATTCCTCCATCATTCTTCTTTCACCATTCATATCCTTCCATTTGAACAATTCAACAACTCCCTCTGCATTTGATCACTTATGATGGAATTCACATTTCCATACAGATTAACTCTGCCACACTTTGTTTAAACACTCACACATATATATCATTTTAACGTTGGATCACCATCGATCCTTACAGTGATCGATGGTCGATCAATAGACTATCACACAAAATTTAACTCTTCGTACACATACATCTGAACTATAGGTCAAACATACACATCTACATGAAAATCCAAATAACACATATATTTCTATTATATACATAATTCGATTACAAACGAAGGCATTTCATCCTTTGGCAAAATTTCTCCTTTGACTACATTGTATTCTCCCTCTCTGTCTATGCTCTATATACGTCTCTTTATCTCCCCCTATCAGAACACGTAGGTTCATAATATATAGAAATAACTATAGAATCATGGATCATTTTAGATCCATGATCTTCTCCTAAAATCATTCAAATAATCTCCTAAATATTTCGTTATGCATACATGGTAGATAGTTACATTAATTCAAGTCTTCTAAAGACTTATCAATTCCATCAATTTAGCTTGTTTTGAATAGAATTTTGCTCTTGGTTTATATGATCATCCATGGCTCCTCATCCATAGCTCTAACTTTGAATTTTTATTAAGGGTTTCTGGATGCTCCTGTATTGAACTCTCGAGGCACAAAAATTTATGACCTCCTAGTCATATGCTTCTCCTTCATCCCTTAGCAATTCTACCCATTTTCTCGGTGGAACTACTTTCATGATCTTTCTGTGAACCACAACAGAACCTATACAGTAACAGTATTCTCTACTACATGATACTTACCAAGGTTCTCTCCTTGAGCTTAGTATTTTAGCATCCCTTTAGTTCTCTCTTCTATGGAACCATATGGGCACTCCATGCTCTAGGTTGTTGCATCCTTCTCATCTTCTAATAAAGATCACAAGCTCACCAGTCTTAAACATAATTGTACCTCCTTCTTTCACATGCAAAATATTCTTACTTCTCACATGAAACCTTTTTGTGCTCTGAAACCACCTAATGCAGGAAAAACTACCCAAAGGCAACTTCCCTTCCATTTCATAAATCCTTACGTGAACCTGTGGTTATGGCCCACCTATACAAAACAAAAGTGTTTACATTGGTGGGTTTTAACAAAAACCTGACCAATCACTAAATAGTGCTTTAACACATAATCTGCTAATGAACACCAGTCCAACTTGAATGCACAAGACCAAACCCCAAATAAAATAAACCTGTGTACATAAACTTCTCTATCTACTGAGGCCCAAGTCCTATTAGCTTCAATCTCTATCGTTGATCATACCATTCAATCTGACGGTTGATGGTTTACCCAATCATCACACATCACAAATCACATTTTCTTAAGACCAAGGTTAATCCACTTATGAAATATTATGATGTGAAACTAATTGACAATCCCCTAGAATTTGATCAAGGCGCACTTGATCCAATAGTCAGCAACGATATCAGACGAGGATCATGCACGATGTTTAACCACCCTTAAAGAGGCCCACGTTTATTTCAGAAGAATTCTCATTTCTTCTTAGGCCTCAAAAACTGGGACCGAACAACTATCGAAATGCACAAAACCGTATGGCAAACTCGACCATAATGCTTAGGCCGGATTTCAAAAATGTTTCACCCGCATCAATAAATTGTCAGGTCTGCCCATCAACAACATCTCCATAGCGCTGCCCCTTCCTTTCTCCGATCTCCGATCAACCATATATCAACCTATCATCGATATTTCTTATTGGCCATCGGCACATCACATTCCTTGAAATTCAATCACTAATCAAATCAACTTTCATGACAATCCTCCATTGTTGATCACCTACTTTTGATTCGATGGTTGACATTGATTTTGGATGGACCACCTGCATGGTGGTTACTCACCCAAAAAGTTATTTTTCTCTCTCCTCGATTGCTACGTGTCACTCAGTTAGTGGAGTCGGGTGACTACCCTTCAATACCACTTATCACTTAGAGCCCACGTGAATTACCATTTCCTATTGCGAAAACATTCCTTGTGAATTAACGCCCTGCATCTAAGCCTCGCGATGACCATTAGGTCTAAATCATTGATGGTTCTCATTCTTTATCACCTACACCATTGATATTTTCCTTATTGATGGATCTCTTCACTTAGCATGGATCTGACACACTCTGAAAACACTTACATCACTTATATTATCATTGGATCACCATCGATCCTTACAGTGATTGATGGTCAATCAACACACTCGCAACACAAGAATAACTCTATATATGAAATTCAGGCAGGCTATCTATATAGTAATACATAGGTGCACAATTCAACACTAAACACACTTTTATATTATACACGAAAATTATATGCTAAGGCATTTTAGCCTTAGAACAAGCTCCCAATCGATTACATTTTGACCACTCTGGTTTAGACAAATTCTATTTGTCTCTCTCTATCTTAATCCCCTATTGAACACATAGGTTCCTCACACACACACACACACACACACACACACACATATATATATAAGGGAACATTAGATCAGATCACTGCGAAGGATCTGATCACATCCTTTCCTCAAATCTCTAAACTAATTTCTCTATTTTCATACATATGGCAGATTAAATCTAATTAAGTCCATCATTTTAGCCTTGGTTTGATAGAATTTTTCCCCAGTTTTTCTCCAATGGTCTACGTCCTCCTTGCTCCACTATGGATTCCTCGTTTAATTAAGAGTGACGGGTGCACCTGCATCACCATCAAATCTATGGTTTTGTGAGAATTCAACTAACATATTGATTAAAACAGGCTTAACCCCCACAGTTGACTGTGATCTAAACGGTTGAATATGAGACTGATTGTTAGGAGTGATTGCAAGGCTTCATCCATGATCAAGAAAATCCATATTCTCCTACCCCCGCAATTTTTGATCACCATTGAGCTAACGGATCAATGGATGATTCGAATCTATTCCTCCACAATTCTTCTTCTGGCATTCATACTCATCGATCTGAATGATTCGATGACTCCCACTACGCTTCATTACTTATGATGGAATTCACATTTCCACACAGATTAACTCTGCCACACTCTGTTTAAACACTCACACATATATATCATTTTAACGTTGGATCACCATCAATCCTTACAATGATCGATGGTTGATCAATAACCTATCACACGGAATTTAATTATTCCAACACATACATCTGAAGTATAGGTCAAACATACACATATACATGAAAATCCACATAACACATATATTTCTATTATATACATAATTTGATTACAAACTAAGGCATTTCACCCTTAGGCACAATTTCTCCTTCGACTACATTGTATTCTGCCTCTCTGTCTATGCTCTATATCTGTCTCTCTATCTCCCCCTATCAGAACACACAGGTTCATAATATATAGAAATAACTATAGAATCATGGATCATTCTAGATGCATGATCTTCTCCTAAAATCGTTCAAACAAACTCCTAAATCTTTCATTATCCATACATGATAGATAATTACATTAATTCAAATCTTCTAAAGAATTATCAATTCCATCAATTTAGCTCATATTTAACAACATTTTTCTCTCGATTTAGAAGATTGTCCATGACTCGTCCTCCATATATTTGACTTTCACTTTTGACTAAGGGTGTCTCGATGCTCCTGTGTCATAGACCATGGAGAAAAATAAGGTTGAGTGTTATTACTGGAAAATGTTTTGCCATTATTAAAATGAATGCAAATAGATATAATCATATTAGCACATAAGAAATGTCCAACTCTTCAACAATGAAGGAGAATCCTCTAAAAGAATGCTTCTTTCATGAAATATTTTTGAACACACTCACAACAAGGATCTTTGGTTGTTGGATAGTGGCTCCAACAATCATATGACATGTAACGAAATTCTTATTTCTTCTCTTGATTCTTCCATAACATAAAAAATTACTCTTGGAGATCGTTCTTGCATTAAATCTTAAGGAAAAGGTATTTTACCTATTGTTACTAAACACAATCATCAAAAATAAATTTCTAATGTCTATTATGTTCCAAATCTAGAGCATAACCTCACTAGCGGAGGACAACTGATGGAACATAGTTATGATGTAATATTTCAATGGAACACATGTTATATCTATAACAAACCTCATAATAGAAGAGTGATATCTAAGGTTAAAAAAGCCAGGAATAGAATCCTTCCTTTGACTCTTAGAAGTCGAAATATCTAACAATATTGTCCACAATATGTCAAGAATAAATGAGTTTCTGCTATGGCATTCTAGATATGTCCACATACCATTCAAAATTCTAAGTCAGGTTCAAAAACATGCAATCGTCATTAGTTTCCCTAGTATGAATGAGAAAAACATGTAATTATGAAATTTGTGTTCTGTCCAAACATAAAAGAGATAAATTTCCCACATCTTCCTCTAGAGCAAAAGAGCCTTTAGATCTTGTCCATACAGATATATGTGGCCTAATGTAGACATAGTTTATTGGTGGTAGTCTTTAATTTTCGACATTCATTGATTATTATACCAAGAAGACATGGGCGTATCTTCTAAAAAACAAATTATATACATTCTCAAGGTTAAAAGAAATCAAAGTAGAAGCAGAAAATCAAAGTGGAAATATTTTGAAAATACTCAGATCTGATAGAGGAGGAGAGTACAACTCTAATCACGTCAAAGCATTTTTACAACAAAAGGGAAACATAATGTAGAACAAAACAATATATACTCCATAGTAGAATGGAGTAGCAGAAAGGAAAAATGTGTCAATCATGAACATGGCAAAATGTATGATACATGAGAAGAAGTTGCCAAACAATTATTGGGCTAAAGGAGATTTGAAAGCAGTGCATGTTCTCAACATATCTCAAATGACCACTCTCCAAAATACAATACCTCAAGAAGCATGGGATGGTAGGAAGTTAAATACATCTCACATTAGAATTTTTTGATTAGTATCTTGTTCACATGTTCCTAAGAGGCTAAGAAAGATGCTTTCTGTTAGGAGTGAAGGATGTATTTTCGTAGCCTATAATGAGTAGTCAAAGGCCAACACACTTTATAATCCATTTACAGAGAAGTTTGTTTTAAGTAGAGATGTAAAAAATTTGGAAAATAAATCTTGGTTTGATCATGTTGAAGAAGCTTCAAATCTATCTTTTTATGCACCACAACCACAAAGATTGCATGTTGAAGAAGAACCATACCATTGTTAAAATTGTACATCTTCAAGCACTGAATCCACTAGTGATTCAACATCTTCAGAAGACAATCTGAAAACAAGAAGCGTCGGAGAAATATATGAGTAGGAGCATGAGTTCGACCAACAAAATATGTTTTCACTTCTTTCATATCAACGAACTCATTTTGAAGAATCAGTTAAAGAAAAGAATTGGGTAGATGCAATGAACCGAGAAATTTCTACCGCAGAGAAGAATTAGAGTTGGGAATATGCTGATCTCCTAAGAGACAATACCAGAATTGGTGTAAAATGGTTATATAAGACCAAGATGAATGAAGAAGGAGAAATTGAGAAAAATAAGTCAAGTTTGGTTTCGAAAGGATTCTCACAATAATTTAGCATAAACTATGGTGAAAACTTTTATCCACTATCAAGGTTAGTGTTTGTCATAAGAATTTTTCCCACAGTAGCTCAGCACAAATGGAAACTCTATAAACTTTATGTGAAAACTACTTTCCTAAATGGTATATTGCAGGAAGAATATTATGTAGAGAAGCCTCCTAATTTTGAAGTTCCAGGACATGAACATAATGTATACAGATTGAAGAAAGCCTCGTATGGTTTGAAACAAGCTCCAAGAAATTGGTACAGTCCATTGACACCTCTCTCATCAAAAGTGGCTTTTGTAGAAGAAATCATGACCCAAATTTGTGTACAAAAACACATAATGGTAAAATTATTTTTGTATGTCTCTATGTAGATGATCTTCTTAATACAGGAAATATGATGTTAGAAGATTTCAAGGTAGCAATGCAAATAGAGTTTGATATTACAAATCTACTAGTGATGTAATAGTTCCTAGGCATTGAAAATCATCAATATGCTAATGGAATTCTTGTCGGTCAGAAAAAATATGCCACTAATGTCATCAAAAAGTTCAGAATAACCAATTGCAAACCTATAGATACACCAATTGCTCAAGCCATTGTAGAAATTTTGAATAATATAACAAAAATTCACAGAGATTATCCTGATTATACACTATTTGTGGAATGCATGCATAATACATAACCTCCTCTACCATTAATCATCAATTTGCAGAATTAAAAACAATCGCATTCACACATTGAAACATCAGTCACACATATCAACACAATATGTACTGGGGAAAGCATACAATTGAAAACCCTTCAGCTATCTGTATATTATGATGATAGAGAACATGTAACAATACATAGTACAATACTCCTCACAAGTACTCAGTACTATCTCCACCTATTACACACAAACTAGCTCAAATCTGAGCAAGTCACAAGCTCAAATCTCCTCCACTGTTTGCCTGCCTCTACTACGCAATCCTTCTTGAGAATAGATGAGATCCAAGTTCCAATTCCCTTGGATTGTACTGTGCAATCCTCATTGGTAATCTCAATCAATGATTGTGCAAATCTCATGCACAACTATAGTCACAACTGATAGAAGCCTCACCCTTTCACCCACCTCTAACGCTTGTCTCCACTAAACTTTCCATGCACTGAGTTAACTGATGTATTCTTTAGTTGATTTATGAGTTAATAATTAGTGAATTAATTAATAATTAATTCATATGACTCATCGCTAGTGTATTTTTCAGTTAGACTAAATACAACTAGTTCAACTAAGTCAAACTAAACACAACTCCACCAAACTCAATCACTTGAGTTCTAACTGAAGTCCATCGTGCAATAGCTCAAATAACCCATAGGAATAGTGTATTTCCTTCTGGCATTTGCATGTGCCACATTTGTAGCTCGAACTGAAGTGCTGCAACAGGAGAAGATAATGTTTATAGTCCAAATATTATTAAGAGCTAATAATATTCGACTGTTCTATTTTTTAACAGGCAGTCTAAAAATAGACTCCGCCCATATGTCTAAAAATAGAGGTCCATCTATTTTTACCAATCTGGCCAATCATCCATAAATAGCATCTTGCAACTCATAGACCATGATCCATATGTCTAAAAATAGACATAGTCTAAAAATAGACTTTGCGCCAAAAATAGCATGGGGCCCACTTAGTGAAGGCAACTTCTTTTCACTAGGCTCCATCATCTTGTTTCATTTTCAACACTCCCTCTCAACAAGATATGGATTATTTGCAACCCCTATTCTGGTGAGCGCCTGCATCAAGATATCAGGATCTTGATCCTCCGCGGGAATGTATAAAAGGTAACATGATTCTCCGCTGCACACAATCTCTGATATGATGGTACATGATGTCAGTGTGCTTGGATCTATCATGAAATACTGGATTAGCCGAGAGTTTAATACAACTCCACTTATCACAATAAATCATAGTAGGCTCCAAGTGTGACCCGAACAACTCGACCAGGATCTAGCTCATCCATATAGCCTCGCATGTAGCCAAACTTGCTGCCATATACTCGGCCTCTACTGAACTGAGTGCCATGGATCTCTGCTTCCTGCTGTACCAAGAAATTGTTGTTGACCTGATACTGAAGATCCCTCCAGATGTACTCTTTCTGTCCATTGGGCTCCCTACCCAATATGCATCCATGAAGCCACATTGCTTCACCTCATCCTCCTATCTGTACCACAATCCATATCCCAATGTGTCTCTGAGATAACGCAATACATGCTTGCCTGCCTTCCAAAAGAGCTTGGTTGGCTTAGCCATAACATGTGAAAGTTGGTTAACAGAATAGCATATATCGGGTAGTGTATTGACCAGATACATAAGCGACCCCACAAAAGTGTCGATAAACGGTGGCATCCACTACCTCCACTGAAGTAGCATCCTCCTTGCTCCAACCTCCAGGAAGAGGAGTATCAATAGGCTTGAAACCATGCATGTTGAACTTCTCCAGTGTCTCCCGGGCATACTTACCCTGAGAAACAAATATTCCATCACTACACTGCCTCACTTTGTAGATCCATCTTGAACCCACCACTGATTTCCCCTCCGGTCTTGGGACAATCTCCCATGCACTGTTTCTGACAATCGAATCATACTCTTCCACCATGGCATCTACCCATACGGGATCCTCCACAGCTTCCTCGAAAGACGATGGCTTAGTCACGACACATTTTCTCGCAAGAGCCATGTATCCAGTGTATCGATCAGGTGACTGTCTCTATCTGCACTGTGTTGTAGGTGGTCCTACAACCTTCTCTACATCTTGAGCCAGTCGCTCAGCTTCTGTAGTGCGCTTTCGCCGTCTGATGGTTGGCACTGCGTGAGTAGTCTCTTCCACTCCGTGAACTTCATCTTGTGGCTGATCCACATCCTGAAGCTCATCCTTAGGAACTAATAGCTTCTCATCTACATACAAGTGTGGCTCCCTCTCAAGCGAACACTTCATGGCTTTCTCCTCCTGAAATTTGATATCCCGTCGCACAACAGGCTTGCGACTATCTGGCAAATACACAAAATAGTTGTGTGGCGTATCAGTGTACCCCACAAATATCCCAACCTATGCAGTTGGCTAAAGCTTCTTCCTAGCATCCTTCGTCACATGCATGTAAACAGCAGAACCAAAAATCCTCAAATGGGAAATATCAGGCCTCTTACCAGAATAAGCCTCCTCGAGTGTACTCATGCCAAGTATCTTGTGATAACAATGGTTCTGCACATATACTGCAGTATTGCATGCCTCTACCCACAAGTGAAGGGGTAGGCCCTATTCACGCAACATCACCCGTGCTGCACCCACGATCGTTCTATTCTTCTACTCAGCAACCCTATTCTGTTGTGGGTTATGGGGAGCTATGAGCTCTCTTCGAATCCCTTTTGTGGGGCAGAAGTCATTGAACTTGCCATAGATGAATTCACCACTAGTGTCACTCCTAACAACCTTCACCTTCTTCCCCAATTCCTTCTCAACCAGTGCTTTGAACTCACAAAACTTTGAGTATGTCTCGCTCTTCTTCTGCATGAAGAAGATCTAGCACTTTCGAGAGAAATCATCAACGAAGATCACATAGTACTTGTGCTTTGCTGTCAAATCTACTGAGAAAGGTCCACACACTTTTGTGTGAATACTCTCAAGGATCATCATGGTGCGACTATCCTTCTCGTGAAAGGAGGGTTTCACAAATTTTCCCAAAGTACACCCCTTGCACTGATCTGACTATGCAAGAGTTCCTTTAGGAAGCCCAGTAGAAATCTGCTACAGTATCTTCAAAGCTCCATGGTGAAGGTGGCCCAATCTTTGGTGCCACAACTCGCCATCATCCCGGCTCACCACTCCTTCTGCCTTGCATGCCATTGTTGCACATCCATCTACATGCAATTGATAAAGGTTCTTGACTCGAACCCCTATCTTTCAGGTTTCTCGAATTGTCTTACTGTGCAGGAAAGCCTTTCCCTCACTGAAGACAACATCATATCCCTTGTCTTCTAACATCGCCACAGAGATAAGATTCTTCTTCAATCCTGGAACATGCATCACTTCCTTCAATAAGAAGGGTTTACTAGACTCCCTCTCAAAGGAAATGGTACCGATACCGGTCACACTGTATCTACCATCATCGCCCATATCGATGTGCACTCTAAGATCTTTCTCATCCAGATCAGAAAAAAAATATTGATCTCCTGTCATGTGAAAAGACACACCATTGTCTAAGAACCATATTGATCTCATCGCACTTGATACCAAGCATGCAATCAGTGAAAAATCTAGCTCAAGCTACGAGGCTAAGTCCTCTCCCACTGCAGATCCAGTAGCTAGCTTATTTTTCTTCTTCTGCGGACAATCTGTGGCATAATGTCCGTGTTGGTGATAGTGAAAGCACTTCACCTTGGACATACCTTGATTCTTGGCTTTCACACTGGAATGAGAATCTTTCTTGTTCTTCCCCTTCTTTGGTTTGGTAGCCAAAGCACAATTTTCTTCATCAGATGCCTTTGATGAAGATCCGTCCCTGGTATTCCGCCTGATCTCCTCTTGCACAAGATCAGACCAAAGTCTCTCTAATCCTGGCAATTTCTCCTGACCATTGGTAGAGTCCTGATAGGAATCCCAACTCTTCAGAAGACCAAGGAGAGCCAAGCTCACCAAGTCCTCACCATCGACAATCACCCCCACACTTCCCAGCTCATCTCGGCATTGGGTGAACTTCATGAGATATTTGGGTATACTGTCTCCATTCTCACACTTAATGTTTCTAAGTTTATCCTTGAGCACCAACTTCTTTTGGTTGCTCTTTCTTTGGAATAAATCTGTCAATGCTTTCCACATGAAGTATGGAGAAGCCTTTCCATGCAGGCTGGATATAATGTGATCCTGTAGGTTTTAACCCCGTACAGAAATTACTTGCATACGAATTCTAAATCACAAGAATAAAAACGTGAGAGCATAACACATAAAACACATATACACAGAGATTTCCCACTGGATCTCAAAACTGAGACTACCAGCTTGATTTTTCATTATATTCCTTTCAATGTTACAATACATATTTATACATGCCAAAGCATCCAATACCAT